>MIQA02019583.1:0-21597 GCA_001887855.2 Sclerospora graminicola
CATTTAGCACGGCGTTGCTATTCGAGGTGACAGTTAGCTTTTGTTGTAGCATTTCCAGCCAGCGCTTTAAGGTTTCCCTGCAATACCGATAGTAAAATAAACTTGGTGAATACACCGCAACAGAGTAGATATCCAATAATGCTGGGCTGCATTTTCAGCGACCAGATCACTAGCGTCGCTGGCGTGCTATCCGCAGACGCGGCTACATCAATAAACTGCACAAATGCGATATAATTCTGTATCGGCAACAATCCAAACTTGCGGATCTTGTAGCAGATTGAGGGGATTTTAGAATAGTCACGTCGGGCGGCAGTGCGACTAGGCCGTCCTCCATCGCTATCAACAAGATCCTCAATGGGCAATCCAGCCGACAAAATCTCCATTTCAGTACCCAGAGGCGCGCCACGTATGTCTCCGACACAACCTCGGCCTTTTCCCTCGTGCAGTTCTGGTCCCCTTGCTAGCCAGATTTCCTCCAGCCATGCGTCAAACACCTGAGATGGGGATCCAACAACGCATTCTGACACCACCAGCTCTTGACCCTTATGGCGCTGGTATTCTTCGTAGGCGTGCGCGTCCACATATCGCGTAGAGTCCAATTGAGTGTTTCGCATTGCCCTACTTGGTTATCATCCAAATCATCAATAACGTTATATCCACTTTATTCATCATCTCGCCTTGTTTTTGACCAATAGTGAAAGTATGTTGCTGCAAACTTCCTTCTGCAACTTCTCGGCTCATTGAAGATTTGACAACGTCAAGCATTCGTTGACACACATAATGAATGACCCTGATAAGCCTCGGTCGAGAGAAAGCCTGTGTTACAAGTGAAATTCACTGGTTTGAATTCTCGAGCCGATTCATGTGTTAAGGTAGATTATAACTTAGTAATTTACTGTGTATCTTGGAAAGTATTACGCCGGCGGTTGGCACAGATGACGCCAATCAAGGTGATGAAAAGTGTGGTGACGCCAACTGCAATGCCTAAAATGATCCAGCTGTCAGGAGCCATTCCGACAAATTCGATCTCACCACCTCCATCGACCAACGTGCGGGCGGGGCCAGCGAGCGCTCCTGTCGGGATTACGGGAAAAATACTAAGCCCACAATTGATCTTCGAGTCGATAGCCAATCGTAAGAAACCTTTCTCGCCCCAGCTCGAGCCATACGAGTTCTTGATGATCCAGAAGTCCATGGTCCCATCTGAACCGTAACCAACAAGAACGACAGCGTGATCTATATCAGCACTTGAAGCAAAATCGCCATCATTTGGGCATGTGTAAATGCCGCCCTTGTACGCATCAAAAGATCCACCAGAGTTGATGGCCACTGAGATGGGTTGTCGCTGCAGTGCCAGCTTCAGCAATTCGGTCGAATCGTGGCTGTCTTCACATGAGGGTCCCACAACTTGCTCCCAACCAGATATGCTTGCAGCAGCCCTGTCGGTTGTGGAATTATTGCAAGCTCTAGCGAGAGTTGCAACAGATGTTTGCGACGTTTCTTCCTCGTTATAGGGCAGATCCAGCTCACTCATAAGTGACCAATGCAACTGCGCTGCATCGGCAAAGGCAGCGTGGGTCATGCCTCCATTGCACGCGTGGTTCCTTGAACCCCAAACCATCTTGCTTTGCAACCAGCTTGATCCATCTACACCATCTTTGGCCCAACAGTAGTTGAACGTTGTTGCCATCTCCCTCGAGCTGCACTCTAGGAATTGCTGTGGTGACAGTGACCGCGGTTGTGTTCTTGCGTTCACTGCAACTGCCGTTTCAATGGTATCTGCCGCTGCAAAGGCCCAGCAGCTTCCACACTGATTCTGACTCTTGACAGTCGTGCAAATACTTTCGTTATATGGATTGTCAGTTGAGCACCAGTTCAACGTCTCGGGATATCTAAGTGTTGACTTAACAAGTCTTCGTCGTCCTCTCATTCTTTGGTGTTGACGCTGGGACGCTTGATGTTCCTGCTCCACAAATTCAAATGGCGATAATTTTCTGTTGCCGTCATGATACAAATGCCGCGTGTTGACACCCATTGCAAACGGAAAAGCCCACGTCCGTTCTATTGCGTACTTGTGCACTAGTTCCAAGTAGTCCACGTGTTCTTCCATCCGGCGTCGAAACTCGCTTGGGCCTACGTCCAACCCTTCGTCCTGAAGAAACTGCATCACCATAATGTCCGAAGACACGGCGATTCCGTTTCGGTCTGACCACAGGCAATTCATTCCGGCGCAGCTCTGCAATGTGCCAAAGGTGGAAAGATTGTCAGGTACTTGTGACTTGACGACTATTGA
Organism: Sclerospora graminicola; assembly: GCA_001887855.2. Lineage (NCBI taxonomy): Eukaryota > Oomycota > Peronosporomycetes > Peronosporales > Peronosporaceae > Sclerospora > Sclerospora graminicola. The sequence continues at coordinate 2,294 of MIQA02019583.1, forward strand.
AAGGGTAAGCAACATGATCCATGCCAATGATGCCATCTTTAGTTATCTTTTGAGAATACCTAGAGACGGAAAGGTTGCCTTCTTCTACCATTTTGCTTCAAGTCAGAACGAATATGGGCTGAGTTGTAACTGTCGTTTTGAACCCATTTGACGGAAATCATCGCGATCGTATGGGATGCCGCTCTCAACGCTCTCATCTTATATTCTACTTACGTGGTATACCACAAATATGTGACGTGAGTCAAACATGTAAAACGCACTTGATATAGGGGACCCAGCTCGCATAATTACCGTAGATTCACTTCATTTTTTCTTTTTTTGCCAGTTAGAATGTAATTCGATAGGATTTTCCTTCATATACCGACCGCCATACCCAACGGTTGACGAACTAGTAGGTGCTATGGGCAGGAGGAGTATGCGCCATGTACATGGCTGAGTTCTGCTTGCGAATAGTTTTCATTTTTCGTTGTGACACTACCACGCCGATTGCCGTCGTGACCAGTGTGAAAACGGTGGTAACAGATGCAATGGCAATCCACGCTGATGGGCTTAGACCCACGAAGATCTTATCACCACCGCTATCTACACTGGTACTGGCCTGAGCACCTGCTTTCGCACCCGTTGGAATGACGGGGAAGACGTTCAACCCGCAATTGATCTTGGCGTCTGCTATCAATTTCATAAAGCCATTGTCGCCCCACAAGCTGCCGTAAGAGTTCTTAAGAATCCAGTAATCGCCATGCATGCGGTCAGTACCGTAACCAACGAGAAGAAGAGCGTGGTTCAGATCATTTTTGGATGCCATCTCGCCGTTGTTGGGACAATTGTAAAATCCACCCGCGTACTCTGCGAATCCGCCATTAGAGGTGATCGCTACAGCAATGGGCTGCTTTTCCAACGCCGTGCGAAGCAACGTCGTGCAATTGTTAGAAGCGCTGCAGTCAATTCCTACAATTTGTTCCCAACCAGTAATGCTAGCGGCCGCTTTGTCCGCACCAACATTGCATATGGCCGACACATTTGACGCTGACATGGTCCCGATATTTGAGTCATCGTACGGCATTGTTAGCTCTGTCACGAGTCCCCACCTATTTTGAGCCGCGTCCATGAAGGCAGCGTGCGTCATTCCACCATTACACCCGTTATTTTGTGACTCCCATTTAATCTGCGTCTGCATCCAACTGGCACCGGGTACACCGTTGTCGGATGCCCAGCAATACTCGAATGTTCGAGTTGTTTGCAGTGTGCTGCATGTCAAAAACTGTTGCGGAGACAATGACACTGCTGCTGAAGCCTTTTCCGCAATCGCTACAGCAGTCTCAATTGCATCCGCTGCAACAAAAGACCAACAACTTCCACAAGTCTTTTGACTTTTCACAGGTGAGCACACCGTGCGTCCCATTGCATTGTTCGAGTCGCACCAGTTCCAATATTTGGAGCTTCCTCCACTTGAGATCGTGGTGCTATTGGTGGTGCCATTAGTTAGAACCTGGAGACGACGAGAGCGTGCCGAGTCGATTTCTTGCTCTACAAACTGTTTCGGTGTTAACTTGCGGGACGATGACGAAGCCAAATGTCGTGGATTCACTCCCATCAGATATGAGAACTTGTGGCCAACCTTGTTCGCGTGAATATTTACGTCTGCTCACCAAAGCCGTTACCATAGAACTTTTAGACGTAAAAAAATACTAGTGCTTACCTTCAATATACATCATGTGTTCTTGCAAGTTCCGTCGCATTGATTCTACGTCAAGATGAGTGACATAATTGCGCTGGATAAGTAGTTCGCGTAACGTGCGTGAGTCCACAACTTGGCCGTTCTCTCCAGCCCAAAGACATGGCGAATCTGCAGAGTGAATTGAAGGACAACGAACGAGAGTGCCCAATGATTGATCCGTCGTCTGGATGGCAGCAGTCGTGGCAGCTACAACTAAGAGAACACCACCTGCCTGAAAATACATAACTTGGACTAAAAGAGGCAGATCGGACTGTGAGAGATTTGTAGTCAAGTCCACCCCTCACTATTTATAAATTCGTAGAGGCTAGCCGCGAAAAGTTACAAGGATGGTGATTATGCCGTCTTTACAGTCGGGTCTCACTATAACAGCCACTGTTTTTCTTTTCCTCAGAACACAACACCCAATGCCTCCCAATAAGAGACAGGCCATCTCCCTGGAAACCAAACTGGCACTCCTGGCCTACAAAGCAAAGAATCCTGCTGTCACCCATGACCAACTCAAAGAGAAGTTTGGCCTGGTAAGCCGCAAGACAGTCACTGACATCCTCAGCAAAAAAGACAAGTATGTTGCTGCAGCCAAGGAGCTTGAGGGAGATCAACTCTCTCAGCGTAAGAAGTTGCGCGACAGTGAATACCCAGAGGTGAGTGCTTCTGCTGGTTTTGTGTATAGTACAGTATGCTGCAAATGACTCAAAGCTTCTGTATTTCAGCTTGACAGGGCAGTCAAGATCTGGTTTGTGCAGATGAGGGCCAACAATGTGATCCTCACTGATGGACTTATGACGCAGAAAGCCCTCCGCTTCGCTACAGCCCTGGGTATCAACACGCCTGACAAGAAGGAGTTTTCTGCATCTGATGGCTGGCTCCAGAGGTTCAAGAACCGGCACAAGATCAAGTCCTACCGTCTCCACGGAGAGGCTGAGGTGGCAACGTCAAAGCAGAAAACTCTTGATGATTTACTTAGTGGAAACAAAGGCAAAGGACGTGCCGAGTAAACATAGTCTCTCAAGTCAAAATGAAGATTTTTTGCCTATAACAGCCATTACAGCCTACATCTCCAATGCTGTTATACGCAGATAACAGCCGTTCACTATAGCAGCCAAAAAGTAAGCATACGGATAGGGCTGTTATAGTGAGACCCGACTGTACCTAAAATACCTCCATCCATGTCCACGATTCTGCGCTAGGGTATTAATAATCGTGCGACAAATGAATAGGGGTTTGGTATCAGTACGAGAATCCAGCGACAGAGAGTTTCCTGGTTACTAAAAGGAACACCTGCAATCGTTGAGTGCTTTATTGTTGCTACTGTACTTCATTAAAAATGAGCACGAGTTGTTAGTGAGCTCTGGTCTGGCCGTTTGCCCTAGTTGCAAAGATGTATGAATTCTTTTTACGAATTGCCTTCATCCTCCGCTGTGAGACAAACGTACCGATGACGGTAGAGACTATGGTGAAAATTGTCGTAAACGCCGCGACAGTAATCCAGGCAGATGGACTCAGACCAACGAAGATTTTATCACCGCCGCCATCAACGTTAGTGGACGCCACAGCACCGGCTGATGCTCCGGTGGGAATGATAGGGAAGATATTGAGACCACAGTTCACCTTGGAGTCCGCTTTAAGCTTCATGAAACCCTTAGCACCCCAGGAACTACCGTATGAATTTTTGAGGATCCAGTAGTCTCCTTCCAACTCATCCGTGCCGTATCCGACGAGCACGAGAGCGTGGTTGACATCGTTTTTTGAAGCCAAGTCGCCGTTGTTGGGGCAGCTATAGAGGCCGCCAGCATAGTCACCGAATGGGTCTTCCGAGTTAATCGCGACTGCAATCGGTTGCTTTTCCAATGCTGCGCGCAGCAAGATGGTGCAGTTGTTTGAAGCCTGGCAATCCAAACCAACCACCTGCTCCCAGCCCCTGATACTGGCCGCGGTTTTATTTGGACTCACTGTGCAAACCGACGATGCGTTAATCAAGGACATGCTAGCCGAGCCAGCATCGTCGTACGGCATCGTGAGCTCCGTCACAAGACCCCATGAGTTCTGCGCAGCATCGATAAAAGCACCATGGGTCATGCCACCGTTGCAGCCGTCGTTCCTCGACTCCCATTTGATCTCTTTCTCCACCCACGTAGCGCCGTCGACGCCGTTGTCAGATGCCCAGCAATAGGCAAATGTCTGCGTCGTCTGCGACTTACTACATGTCAAGAACTGCTGCGGCGAGAGTGATACCGCCGCCGATGCGTTTTCTGCGATCACTACAGCTGTCTCGATAGCATCAGCGGCAGCGAATGCCCAACAACTGCCACAAGTCTGCTGACTCTTGACTGACGAGCAAACGCTGTAGCCAAATGAATTTTGCGAGTCACACCAATTCCAATACTTGGAACTGCTAGAGTTAGATATAGGTTCAGAAGCTGCGCTACGATTCGATTCCGCTACCAGGCGACGAGATCGCACAAACTTGGCTTCCCGGTCCACAAACTCCTGGGGTGAGAGGCGGCGCCAAGTGGATGATGTCAAATGGCGCTCATTCACGCCCATGTGGTACGAAAACTCGTGGCCAACGTTCTTGGCGTGCATGTGGACGTCTTCAATATAGGTCATGTGCGTCTGAAGGTTGCGGCTGTAAGCCTCTCGGTCACCATAGGACACGAAGTTGCGCCGAACGAGCAGCTCGCGTAATGTTTTCGAGTCGACGATTTCATTATTCTCACCCACCCAGAGGCATGGAGACTCGGCCGAGCGTGTGGCAGAACAGCTAACGAGTGTCCCAAATGAGCGGGCAGTAGTATGCGCGGCAGAGCGGTCGACGGCAGCTATAGAGAGCAGGAAGAGACAAGCTGTTACGCGCATATCGGTCCGCGTTGCAAAATAAAACTCCTGAACTTATTGGGAACGTTGTTTTTCCAAAAACAATGATATAATCGATAACGTCACTCGTAAAAGCCAGCATGATCGCGTCTGATCGTGCAGGCCAAGTTCACACTCGGTGCTTTAATAATGGAGGATCCACACAATTCGTATTCACTGCAGGTGTCAACATTATTACAGTAGATGTGTCGGTAACGATCTGCATGATAGTACAGCAGAATATAAAGACAGACATGTGTAAGACGCGCTCGTGGAGGCTAAGTTCCGGTATAATACTTCGAAGTAGTACTCCCTATGGGAGCAACCTTTTTAAGCCGAGGAACGTGTTCTTCCCTTTCCTGCATCTTGCCACCTCGCGCTGGCACGTTCTACGGATTTTTCGACTGTTTTGGGGGGCGAGTGTTGACCGTTTTTGAACATGACTCAAACAGATCTTGATGCGCCTCTCCACGGTCTGTCCCTGACATCTTGACTTCGTCTGCATTTCTTGAGTTTGCGCACCCCAGCCACCAATTTTCCAGACCTACACATCAACGATGGCAACCCAAGCAGGTGTGACGAAAGAAGCTCCACTGCAGATACGAACGGCGATTGAGCCCCAGTGGACGCGCTTTCTCGCCGGTGGCGCAGCGTCGGCCACCGCCGAACTGCTGACGCTACCCATCGATATCACTAAAGTGCGACTGCAGACACAAGGTTCTAATCCTATCGCGAGCGGCAAGCCAATAGTAGAGTACAACGGCATGGTTCATGCTGCACAAACCATGATCAAGCACGAAGGCCTCGGCGCACTCTGGAATGGGGCCACGCCAGCGTTGCTGCGCCAAGTCTCATACACAAGCATCTGTATGTTACTCTATGAACCGCTACGCAACATCTTTGGAGCCAACGCTGTACAGAGTTCAAAAGGCGAAGTGGCATTCATTAATAAGTTCTTAGCGGGAGGATGTGCCGGCGCCATCGGCATCAGCATTGCCAATCCGTACGTTGATAGAGATGATCGTCTTGTGTTCCGACACTGATTTTGCTTAGTGTGGATGTGATTAAGGTGCGAATGCAGGCGGATCGATCGGGCAAGTTGTACCGTGGTGTAAGAGATGCCTTCAGCATGATTTACCAGCGGGAAGGTCTACGTGGATTTCTCCGCGGTATGCCGCCCAATATTCAACGTGGTTTTATCGTGAATGCTGCCGAGCTCGGCACGTATGACCACAGCAAACAAGTTTTGGTATCATCCGGGTTGCTCAAGGAGGGTGTGCTTGCACATACTGGAGCTAGTTGTATGGCAGGATTTGCTGGTGCAGCCGCATCGAATCCGTAAGTGTTCAACTTTTTCGTTGTGGAACCACTAAAAACTAAACTGAACATTGGGCACATTGGGCTATCTTATCTATAGGATTGACGTGGTGAAAACCCGTTTAATGAGCCAGCCAACAGGAGTAAATGGCAACGGGCTTCATTACAAGAGTATGATGGATTGCGTGCGGAAAACTTACCATGAAGGTGGTGTACGCTCCTTCTACAAAGGCTTCATCCCCAACTGGATGCGGAAAGCTCCTTGGTGTGTCGTCTTTTTCGTTACGTATGAGAAATATCGCGCGACTTTGACGCCCATTGACCAGATGTAAGCAGTTAGATTGTCAGCAAGTGCTGCTGGCTCAAAAAAATTCAAAAGCTCTAATGAAATGAAGGCAAACTACCACAACATCTCATATTCATTTGTCTCATGTATTGTGAAGGAATAACCCTGCCGAGCCTTCCGCACGTAGTTAAATAAAAGCGCATTATCCTTTCTAATGCAGGCAAAAGCTCGCAAGAAGAGGTCTATAAATTGTGCACAAGAACCTTCTGCTTCGCTTCCTTGGCATATCACTGTACTCCTCTTTCATTAGCCACCATTACAATCATCTGTGACTCAAATACAAATGTTCCTGTTCTTCGCCTTCGACCTTTTTCAGTTACGTGTACTAAACCGTAGCACACGTTTCTCAGCATTTGAGCCCCTCAAAATTGTGCATCTGCATATACCACGTCGAACGTGGCGGCGTGAGGTAATGCATGAGCACAGCTTCCCGCGGCAGGTTTTCGATCAGGTTGTCACGCAACTCAATGTATTCATCTGTCTGTACCACGTTAATCTTTTCATTGTCTGTGGGAATGGTAATCTTGCCGCTTTTAGGTAGCATCACTACCGGAAAACGCTCCACCACACGGTCTTCGGTTGACCACCGATTGCGAGAAATGACGTGCACGTTCAGATTTGAAAAAGACCCATTCATGAACCTGTTTGAAATTCGACTTTCAACGGATGGTTCGGGGGCCTCCTCTTCTTCCTCCTCTTCAGAACAGTAGTAGGCTGGGCAGGTTCGTCGATATCGACTGCTGTAGACATTGTCATTGTTGCTGTTCTTGGCAAAGAGTGAGCGACGAACACGATCACGCTCCTGTCGTCTGCTTTCGAGCAATTCCTCTCGCGACATTCGCTGCTGCTGATCAGTAACAGGCATCAGTTGAGCGTTGTTGCTGCCTGTGCTCGAACGGTTTGTGCGATTGAGCGCTTTGAGAAGTTTTTGTAGCGCCACGAAAGTCTCGTCCACTTCCCCGTCCTCGGCGGAATAGCTGGGCTCGTCTTCCTCAGACACCCCACTCCCGTATGACGGAACTTTTTTTATTGATCGAGAGCTTCGTCTTTCAGTCATTGCCATCTAGGAATTTGAAAATGGTAGGACAAAATCTCTCTGCAAAATAGAAAGTGAGACGATTCAATATAGGAGACGGACCCACGATTCAGTCCTCTTATTGACGCTAAAATAGCGTTTCCCTCTACTTGGCCAACGGAGCAGTGTGAACTGAAACTGAAACTGTGATGCAATTGGGTGTCTTTTGACGTTACATAGACTCGATAGCATATCGAGTTCTAAGGGGTTTGGGCAGTAATAGGTGCTGTGCTCAAGGGGAAAGGTTACCGTTGAGATCTTAATGATGGGACTTTAGTTTACGTTGTTACGTCTGTCTATCCACCACGAGTAGGTGGGTGGGTACCAGAACACATGGTCGTGCTACTGTATTTACAACGGCATAGTCTCCTAGTCTCCATAACTCGCTTTTGTGCTTCGTCTACATGATCGAGAAGACCAATACGAGGACTAGGGTTGAAGAGTTTGTCAGCATGGCACTGACGCAAAGATTTGATAGTAAGTCACTACACAACAATGAGCAATCTGAATTTGAAATGCTATGGAGCCGCCTAACATATCAATCAATGCGTTCAGTTAGATTGAGTGCGGGTACATGTCCAATTGGGTTCCAAAATGTCCCAACATTCACACCTTTATCATTCATTAATGTGTACCACGTAACTTCAATTAACGCGTCTCTTGAAAAGCTGCTACGATGGCGGAGCTGCTGCTGCGCTGGCTTAATGATGAGCTCAATCTATCAAAAAACGTGACGGACATGGAAGTTGATTTTGCCAGTGGCTACCTATTGGGTGAAATCATGTACCGACTGAATCGTCAACATAATTTTGCAGCCTTCACGTGCTGCTCCAGTGCCGATGCCAAGATCCAGAATTTTTGTCTTTTAGAACCGACGCTACGGAATCTCAACGTCAAATTTGATGCCAACATTGCCATTTCTATTATGAATGAGAAGAAAAATGCTGCGGCTCGTCTGCTCTACGAAATCAAGGTCATCTCTATCCTGCTTAGCATTGGTGGAGAGCTGAAAACGTATTTACTGCTGCTTTGGATTAACAGATTGCTGCAACTCGAGTAGCTAGAGCTCCGGGTGTTTCAACAAAGTCATTCAATACGACCGGTATCGTTCCACTGCACAATAGATTCGTCAAGCTCGCGAAACCAACATACGATTCAGAAAGTCTTCGAATATTTGAGCAAGCCATTAGACGTCGTGTGATTCCGGCTGCTGTCTTACAACAAGAAAAGTGGGTTTGCATATATTAAAGTGTCTTAGGTCTGTCGCACGTGATGCTAATTGATATTGAACGTAGGTGTCGACAGGAGGAGGAAACAAAGCAGCATGAGGACTATTTGGCAAAGATGGCGGAGCAAAGAGAGACGCTTGCAGCCACAAAGGCAGAGAGACTTCACTGTGCCTACATTCATAGCTGCTACATCAAGCAGGCACTTAACGAGACGGATTCGTCAGCTTGGAGACTGGCAATGGAAAAGAAAAGCGCACGGATGCAGCGGCGAGCTGCATTTTTGCAGCAAATTTTGAAAAAGCGGAGAGAAGCAAAGGTTCGTGTACAGCGCTTTTCTATTGTCAATCTCAAAACTCATGAGGATACGGCACGGGTATGAACTACAGGAAAATATGACTTTGAGTTTGCGTCAAAAAGTACAAAACGATCTGAATGCCTTCGACGTATGTTGTAACTGCGTGAGATTGTGTGTATTTGCTTGATTTTTTCCACAATACTGATGGTATCGCTTTCTAGATTCTAGACAGATCGAAGATTCACACTGTAAACGGCAAGGTTTGTGCTCAAAGGTCGACCGGTTATGGTCTGCGCTCGTTAACGACAGCCCTTAATGCAACATTTGGCGATGAAGCTCAGCTGTATTCGACAAGTGAAATGGAAATGGGTAACATAACGGATGTTATAAAGCTCCAGCGGAAAGAACGTGAGAAGCGCAAGGAGAGTTTATCGCGCAGGAGGAAGCGATTTGTTCAAGAGTGCATCTACTCTTATTCTCAAATAAATGAATTCCGTGAAGCATCGATACTGGAGAAGGCAGTACTGCGAAATACAAACAGTGAAAACGAAATTCAAAGCAAATTAAACAGTATTCTGATCTACAAGGAAGTCGCACGAGAAAACAGACTTTGGCGAAACCAAGAGTACGCAATCCAAGAGGAATTGGACTCAATGGCAGCGGAAGATCGGGATAGTAGTTGCCATCATAATTTACTCTGTAAATTGAAGGACAACAACGAAATGCAAATCATACAGCGCGACAATGTTCAGGAATCCATTGAAGCGGCAAGACATCTTGTGAACCAGAAACTTTCAGGAGCTATTATGAGTGACATAGTGGATTTCGTGCTATTCATCGCTGGCGTTCGGGAAGAAAGTGTGCATTCCAGAGATTCTGCTGTGTTCATAGCTCCGGAAACATGGAACGAGTACAAAGTTTTGTTTATGAATGGCTTTAACTTTGGACTTCGGGTCCCAGAAGAATCAATCGTTCACAGTGACTTGCTAGATAGCCATGAGCTGGAACAATATCTATCGAGTTCTCGACCATTGTGCAACCCTTTTGAACAGCAACGTCTCGCGGCATCTATCAGCACAGATGCTCGTTTTCTTGGGGCAACGGTTGTCATTGAAGAATGTTTTGTTCTCGGCGAAGTGATCAAGTCATTGCGATGGATTGCTCTCTCGGCGCAATCGTCTGAAGCCATATCTCCACGTGAGCAGCCTGAACGAACTACTGAGCTAATGCCTCAATCTCATCAAGAGCTTCGAATTCTTATCTTTGGTCCACCATTTGCTGGAAAAGAAACTCAAGCGAAGCTACTTGGTGAAACATATAAGCTTGCAGTGCTCTCTGTTGACGAGCTGATTGAGAAAGCGATTACGGCGTCTAGTGAAATCGGGCAACAGGTCCAACATTTACTAGGAAACGGAGATGAAGTTTCTCCAGAGTTGTACAGCCGTCTAGTGATTGACGCGACTCAATCGTTTGACAAAGCTGGTTGGATAATCTATGGTTTGCCTGCAACTGCGCAGCATGCCCAAAATTTAAATGAGTACCTGACAGGCTTTAAAGATTCCGCGGTCATTCCTTCTCCGAATGATTTTGAGTCTGTGATCGCCCCGGGTCGCCCCAAGCCACACTTATGCCCCAATTTTTTTCACGGGAAGTCTGGCGTAGATCTCGTTTTCCATATCGACTGTTCTTTTGACGCGATTTTCAACCGCAGCTTGGGTAGTGTGGACGATTGTGCGAAAAATGAGGATGGTGGTTTTGGTTCGACGCGGATTCTACGACGTCATGAGCAGCATGTAAAGAGCAGCACTAACGCAAGCGAATTCTTGACGCTGCACTGTTTGGCTGTTGATGGATTCTCGCATGATCATAAATCGTGGCATGCGAAATTCAAAACTTTACACGAGCCATGTAGCACTGCTGGGATGTCCGTGAGTGAAGTGAATGAAGCAATTGGGAATGTTATTAATCAGTTGCTAGGAGAAAGACAAATGCAGGCTGAGTCTATGCTACACCAACAAGAGGTGGTTGAGCAAATGCTGATGGCGGATGAAGAGGAACGACAGAACGTTCTAAGTGGCTTTGAATCCAAAGTGAATGAGGCACAAACAGACGTAGCTGCATTTGAGAAAACGTTGGCAATTGCGGAAGAAGCGAAGGCAAAAAGAGAGGAGCTGTTGGAGCTTCGACAGAAGTTAGATGAGGCTAAACGACAGTTGGAATGTATCACGGATAGTTATAAACGCTGGATAGGAGAAGCTAAAAGTCCATTGAAAGGCGAGCTTTCACTGGCCACAGCTCAAGCACTAACAGCATTGTGGAACGACATGGAGCAAGAATACATTTCGACTATGAAGGAAAGTTTTAGAAAACTGCGGGAGCTGCGGCATGACATAATTGAGCATACGCAACGAATAACGAGAGAGTTTTGTGACGATGTGCGACGTCCTGATCGGAAGCAAGAGGTGGTTCATACCTTTCAAAATCAATTCAATGACGTGAATGATGACATGCGCTTTGACGATGTCACCAAAAATCATCTACATGCTTGTGTAGACATGTTTCAAGATGAGCTTGAGGCCCTTATCGAGAATAAAGTCGCCGAAAACGACAAGGAGCTGAAAAATATCCTTGATGATGGGTGGACGGAAGACATATGTCGACATGCTGCAATAATTTATCACATGGCGCTTCAGGCAGAGTGTGATCGTTTTCGAATCTCCATTGACGTTCTTGTTTGTGGCCATTACGCTGCAAGTAGTGATCGATCTCGACTTGATCCCATTATGGAGCTCTGGCAATCCCACCAGCCTCAATTAGAAGCAGCTTGCAGAATTTTTCAAGACCCAGTGAAGCCTGAAAGCACCCCGGTGGGATCACCAGTAAAATCTGCTGCAGCAGGGAAAAAAAGTGTCTTGAAGGGGAAAGGAAAAGCAGCCGTACCTGGCTCTGGATCCATGCCTTCCGTAAGTACAGCAGCATCCAACGAAGGTGCACAGGACCAGGCGCTGACAATTGAGGAACTTCAAGCAGAATATACGCACATTCTACACCGATGTGGTGCATGGATGGAAGCCATGGCTTCACTAGCTAAAACTTCGTTTGATAAAAATGTCGAAGGGGACAAAATATCGGAGAATGATACTAGCATCTGCGAAATCAACTTGCTGAATGGGATCAAATATGAGCATCAAGTGATGGAACGTCGAATACATTATCTCCAAGAAAGCACTGAGAAATGTTGTCATGAAATTACGCGGTCAATGCGCTCCTTGGAGATGACATTGCGAGATGTTTCAGAAAATCGAAAAGGTCAGGAGCAAGTAGCTGTGGCTGCAGTTATCGAGCACGTTCGAGCTGCCATTGAGAATGAAGTTGCTCTTCCGTACCTTATCGATGTCGCTGTAGGTGTTATCACTTCTGTGTTTGTTGTATACGATCTAATCCCCTTGTAATCTTGGTTGCACTGTAGCCTGAAATTGTCCCTCGGTTTCCAATTACATTGCACTTGCGTGAAGATACACGCGTACTTGTTGATAAAAGCAGACGCTTATTGCCGCAAAGTCCACCTCATCCACCGCCAATTATTGAGGAAACGCATCAGGTGCTTCTCAATCACCGCCAGCGCGATAATCTTCGTGATGCATTAATCTCCCAGACTATCAGCAACTCGGGACTACTTCCCCTTATCAATGTAATTGAAACGATCACAGCATCGACTTCAGAGCTCAATGCACTCCCAGATGTTTGGCGTGAATCTCCCGCACACGTCATTGCAAAGGTAGGAAGGAGGCTCCATACCATGCTTTTTCAAATGTCCGTGCTATTTATTCTCACATCTTTGATTGACGAGCACAGATTGTTTCAGAGCATACAGTTAGCCAGTCTGCATTTGTCGATGTCGAGGCTTTACTCACTACCATGACCACACGCGACGACCTTCTTGTTGCGTTATTTGAACAGTAGCAACAACTCGAGCTGCTAGAAGAACTACAACGAGCAAAAAGCACAAGCGCAACAAGAAAATCAAGCCAACGATCCTAGACATGAATGAGTTGAGCACGACAAATGAAGGGAGACGAGGGAAATGGAAAACTTCCAAGTAATCAACATACGTGAATTTCGGCCTCTCCTTCGTCCACATGTGTGTGCATGTTTTTACGATCGCTTTCAGTCTACAAAATGACAGGATTCTCTCCCACTTCTTTCACAAAGTCGTGCTTTTCATCCATGAAGATCTTGAGCTTCTTGTCCTGCAACGCTCGCATGCGATTCCGTGGCAGCATTCCAAACACAGCCTTCCGAAGCACCTCTTCAGGCTTGCGCTCAAACAGTTCTTTGGCCGTACGCTGCTTCAAACCCCCCGGATAACCTGTATGCCAGCGATATAATTTGTTGTTCCACTTGTTTCCCGTGAGCACAATGTCCTTGGCGTTGATTACGACGATGTAATCACCACAGTCGACATTTGGTGCATACGTGGGTTTGTGCTTACCCCGCAAAATGGGCGCTAGCTGTGAAGCTAAACGTCCCAGCACTTGACCTTTGGCATCCACCACATGCCATGCCACTTTGGAAGCCTGTGCAATCTTGCTCATGATTAGCGTGTGTCGGAAGTTTTGATACCACCAATCGAGCTACTCCTCACACCGTAATTAGTCTGTGTGCGAAAATAGTCTGTGTTCGGAATTAGTCTGGCACAGACTAATTTAGGTGAAGAAAAATTAGTGAGCTCTCAAAACTTCCTAATTAGTCTGGAACAGTTGGCCCCCTGTACCATAACGAAGGTACAACGTACCGTAAAGAATGATGTCAAAAGCAGAGCAGCTTCACAGAGGGCGGGGGCTTCCTGCAAATCGATCCCGCTGATATCAGTCGTTTTGAAGACACTCTTGCTGAGGTAGAGATATCGTAAGATAGATTGTTAACCATTACATTTTTGAACAACTTGCTTTTTTATAAATCTTTGATAACTCTGGTAATAAAATCGTACCAATATAGATTTAGGCAGCCTTTAAAAGCTGTGACTAGCCTGGTCAAAAAATTACTCGGTGTTACAGAAAATATTATTACTTGGCAGCCTATCATCAATCTATTTTTAAAAAGGTCCGTATTCGCTTTTATTCTGAGATAGTAGATCGCCCGGACGCAATTGTTTAAACTATTGGTAGAACACGACTAGTTCATCCGACTTCAAAGTCTTATGCTCAAGATGGAAAAGCCCAGACTGCTTATGCATGTCGGTGGCCCTCAGTTAGCTGGATTGATTGGATACCAGCCAGCTATCTACCTATTGTCAAGCAAATAAGGAGCATCTAATACTTCTTTTTCTAATTAATTTTTTTCTTCTTGCTTATAGAATAGAACAACACCTAAGATCAATTTTTAAACTAAAACTTGTCTCATCCTAACCCAATAGGAACTATCAGCAACGGGTTTTACGGTACGCTGTACTCACGTTATGGTACAGGGTGTGTGTGACACGTAGTTTAACCCAGACTAATTACCAACTTATAAATTAGTCTGGCACAGACTATTTCCGAACATACCTTAATTAGTCTGTGTTCATTAATAGTCTGGCACAGACTATTTAAGGTAGCAAGCTCATAAACTCAGGTTCGAAATTAGTCTGGCACAGACTAATTACGGTGGGAGGAGTACCAGTAATACGTAATTATTATTTGTCCTGATCTGTGAAACATTCTATCAGCTTCTATGCGGTGATGCAAAACATAAGGCTGCTTTTTATTGATTGACTTTTCCCCAAGTACTAGTAAAGCTGCTACACATATGATACATGCTCGTCAAATTTCTGTCTTTGTTTAACGACTTCGTTTCCCACCCTTTCAGAATTCGTCGTTACCTACTGATGAGAAAATGTTAGATACATTCTTCTTTAAAGGCTTCACGATGGTAATAATAAAAACTCCGGTGGGGATAATAAAAACTCCGGTGGGGATAATGTCTCCCAATAAATAAGCCTCTTAATCTGGCAAATTTACTATTCTTTTAGCCAAACTCGATGAATCTCACAATACCTTCTATCTTTAACTAAGTCCGATTGGGTGCTTGACAAAAGTACAGCCAATCAAAATACCTAGAACTGCTCGTTTTTGCTGAAGGCAAACGCGTGAAAAAAGGGCGTCCAAAGGTATGCTCTGATTGGTCAGTTTTACCTACTTTCGAATCCGCACAAACTTTTATTTATTTGCGTGCATGCACAAATACAAATAAAACAACAATCCTACCAATGTAAATACTGTTATTTGAAGAAGCGAGCGTGCAGAGGTCTCGCAACCCAGTTCCGTACCCAGGCACACATCATATGGACCAGATATATTCTCGCAACCCAGTTCCGTACCCGGACACACATCATATGGACCAGATATATTCTCGCAACCCAGTTCCGTCCGTACCCAGACACACATCATATGGACCAGATATATTCTCGCAACCCAGTTCCGTACCCAGACACACATCATATGGACCAGATACCGTACCCAGTGGCCAAGTTGCCAAAAACGAGACGAAAATATTGATTTTAGGGATTTAAAAAACGAATACGAGAGGTTTTGTATGTTACATGTAACGTTAGCTAAATTTTAGTGTAGCGTTACCGGACTGATGGACTTTTTTCTCCGATGGCTTGTACAATCACCTACACAACAATTCTACTGGTCAAAATTAGTTGGTTTTCTTGCGCGCAAAACTCTCCATGCATGTCCTCACGTCCAGCGTAAGCCACACTTTCGCACCTTAAAAACAAACCGATCGCATTCAGTTCCGAGCTTCTGTGGAAGCCACTGTATCTAATTCGGAAGTGGCGTTGAAATAACAATTTATTGAGGAGCGATTCCGGGTGCTGCCTCCAGGTGAAGCAATAGCGGATAACCCTATTCCGGTACCCACGATGAAAGGATGGTAGCTATAGGAGCAAGTATACCCATGAGCATAGCTCGCACGCTTTCTAACGTGAGCCTAGTCATACAGGTATAGCAATATCTTGCGGTTGTCGACAAGATCAAGTTGAAGAATAGATCCTCCACAGCCGTGTATCCACCATAATGCAGCTGCAAAGATGCAGTTCATCTGGTCATGCACCACACGTTTCCATGTGGATTTTTCTTATTGATAGCACAGTGATGAAGCCAAAATATGAGACAGGCTTCTTGAAAAGCGAGACCATTTCTTCAATCATACACCATCGCCATGGCTAAAGTTTTACTACCTTATGGCATACATGTCTGGATTGGCGCTCTCACTTAATATTAATATAACGTTACATGTATGTCGATCCGAATAAACGCAAACTTGTTTTCTACATGTAGTTTTTTTATACAGCATTCTAATCTAAAAAAAAAAGATTTTTTTGATAATTCAAATCATCAAATTATTTCCAAACGTTTGGATGCCCCAAATTTGGCAGGAGACACTAACCCTCCCCAACTGTCTCCCTCCCAGTAATGAGAGGATACATGATGGGACAGGATGTGTTTTCTGAATCGCATTTCATCATACGGTATTTATTGTCCTGGAGTGGTGTCTTAGTTCATTTTCGATTTTACCATCGTCTCAATACCATCGCTTCCAATGCAAGTCTTCGGAAAGACTCTTGCCGCTCTTGCTCTTACTCTGGCCGTAACCGGCACTTGTGCTGAAGATGGTGATTTTTCGGATTCTAATTCTGTCAGCGATGGAACTGAGGTAACCAGAGTCCATATCTATGAAGACAATGGACGTGTCGTTGGTGTCGGTATTATATGGGACCCTCACAAATTACATGCTTTCCACGGCGAATCTTCAGGCCATGCCCAATCACTACAATTGAGTGGTGATGAATACATCATTGGGGGGGAAATTTCTGTCGTAAGACAGGACATCGTGTATCTCGAGCTCCATACCAACAAACCCGGCAATTCTGTCGCCGTCGGTAGAAAAGACCCCACCGCTACTATACCGTTTTCGCAACCCCGCAACATTGATCAAATCGTCGGTTTCGAGGGATATGTAGGGGATGGCATACTTAGAGAACTTAACGTGATCTGGAAATGTAAGACACGTGACTGTACTTAGTTTCCAGAACCTAGGGTGGGTAACACACTAAGCTTCGCATTTGGAAGTCGGGACAAGGGAAAATTAAACACGTCAAATGTATCTTTTCTTTTTTGTCGTAAACGTTCGTTTGATTTTGGCATTTGTGAGTACCCACCCCATCCTTCTTTCTTTCGTCATTAGGCCATGTTTCCATCTAGTAGAAATAAACACAGAGCACCATTGTACGAAAAGAACATGCGTCGCCTCTCAAAGTACAATTAATGTTCCTGATATCATTCACTTGGGCACCTGAACCCCAATGAACCAAAGCCAAGAGGTCGCAAAAACTCGGCACTTGTCTCTCTCATCCCAGTTCCATTTGTAGTCCTCCACGTCCACGACTGCAGTTGTATGTTTACAGCTTCGTGTTTGATATGCATGGGGCAACCCATTGGATCGGGTGCGCTTTCTTCGTATTTACGCTCCAATTAGCGTCGCTGGAATAGATTCATACAGTATTTGCACGAAGAGCGATTAAAACGTCTGCATGTAGTGAGCCAATTACGTACAAATACCCACGTATTAGATCGTTCATTCAGCGAAAAGCCGATGCCCAGTGTACGGTAATGTCACGAGCAACGACGTCACCAGTCCGCGCGAAAACGAGCGCATCCCGTCTACCTTGGTACAACGCGGCTGCAGCTTCAAGAAACGTTGCTTCCCCATCTACACCATACTGTATACAGTATCTCGCCCGTAGAATCTCGAGCGGGTACGCCACAATCAAATGACACTTCTCCTGCTACTGATTTAGCTGTCACCAACTGAGTTCGACACGTCGTTTCTACTCCAACATTGGGAATAACTCGCAAGATATTTAGCATATTGCCTCGAAAAAGAGCGTGAAAGTCATCCTGCATGTAAATCGCTTCGACCATTTTGACAGCATCCCGAAAATTGAATTGTCGCGTCTGCAAAACAAGTCTCACTCGATCCAATGGCGCCAATACGGATTTGGGACAATGGCGGCCATACCTTCAGCAAGAAATGACTTGGATCCGTTCATAATTGTGCCTTTTCTATCCGTATTGGCTGTCAGGTGCAGCTCCACGAGTGTTTTATTCAAATTACCGTCCATGTCAATCGTCTGCTATCTTTGTTTTGGAGTGGGTATGTGTATTGCAACCTGCGCCGTTTTCACGCAATAATTGAACGATCGTCGAAATATTGACTACAACTATCACTCTAGACCAGCACTATCACCAGTCACCACTTGTGTTAAAAGGAAAAAGTAATATACCGTATAACCGGTGTTATATCCGACACGGTGTTACTCTAAAGTATATCTTATAGACGACGATATCTTAAAGGCGACGCTCCTATATTTGGAGCAGTTTCGAGGCATATGAGATTTTCATGTGGTATACACTAGATTTTTTTCAAAAATTTAAGTGTGCACAGTACAATATGGCGCGCCACCAAGTACACTGAGATAAGGATCTGACGTTGCGTCGGATTGCGAAAGTTAAACGTGACATCCACCATGGTACCAGCAATACTTTACTCAAGTGCAGCTACTACGTCGCTAACTTCTTGTCCCATGTTCGCTGCATGTACTAGCCAGGATATGAAGCTGAGGAGACTATTAAGCGTATCAAGAGTCACAAGGGCGTACAGGCAGTACTAATCGTGAATCAAGAGGGCGTCCCCATCTATTCAAGCACGAGCGACGAGGAATTTGCACAGGACCACGCAGTGCTTATTTCACAGCTGGCAGCGAAAGCAAAGTCTACGATTCGCACTCTGGATCCGACGAATGACATGACATTTTTACGCATTCGCTCGAAAAAGCACGAAATCATGATCGCACCTGGTACGTTTTTTATCGCTGTAACACTAATATGAAAGTGCCTTCTTCTCACAGTATTTTCTTTCATGCTTGCTACTGCTACAGACAAGGAGTACGCACTAATCGTGATTCAAAACCCGAATCCCGGTGCCGAGATAGAAACGAACGATAACGTTACCAGCAACAATTAAGAAACAATAATTGGTGCTTGAATATAAAAATACTCGATTTTCTGTCGCTTTTTCTTCTTCTGTTCCATTCAATTCCACGACAAATTGGTTCTGTTCGCTATCGCGAAGCTGCAACTTCATCGAACAACGCTTAGAGACTGGAAGCGGGAGCACATCATACGCGAACGAGATCCTACACAAGCTGCAGTAGTGCCATTGTCAGCCGAACATCTCGCGCTCCTGACAATCGAAACTTGTTCACTGTACCCGGCTGATCAAAGCGTAGTGCATCTTTACCAGATGCATGGCGGGCTAGTATGGCTCAATGTTTATCACAATAGGTGCGTGCTTGCTTCCTTGATTCACTTGAATATTCATGAGCTTACTCATTCTCTCATCTA
>MIQA02019585.1:0-22495 GCA_001887855.2 Sclerospora graminicola
TGGTAGCACTTTGTGGTCCGTCTAAACGACCACTGTTGACGCGTTCCGTTAGTTAACTAGCGGGACGAAGGTTTAAGAGCCGCTGGCTGTCATGACAACAGCCAGTGAACGTGAGCGTGAGCGTCAGCTCGCGCAAGACTTAGTTATGGAAAACTTTCCTAACTGGTCACCGAGTGCTATTACGACAGTAACCGAGATGATTCGGGTCATAGGGCCCGAAATCATCACGATCCTCCGTGGCAAAACCTCGGAGGATGCTTTAGAAACGGTTTCCCGTTTCAAGAAAATGTATATCGACCCCCAGGTGCGCAATGCAATATTGCGCTCCCAAACGGCGGCGGCAACAACAGCGCCCGCACCTAGTGCGAGCGTTGAAGTAGTAAAGGCGCGGATTCCGCCCTTTACTGGCGAAGGGGGTGAACCTCTTCGTAGGTGGTTCGCAGAGGTGGAAGATGCCCTCTCTGCGCAAAAGATTGTGGACCCGCGTTCACAAGCTTATTTCGCCACCACATGCCTAGGCGGTCGCGCCAGGGCATGGGCGATGAGCCTCAGATCCACTGATGGATCTGCGTTCCTGACGTATCAGGACTTAAAAGCTGAGCTAAAGCTCAACTTCGAAGCTCCAGAAATGGAGCTTAGCTGCCGTGAAGAGTTCCTGGAACTCAGGCAGGGCAAGCTGAGCCTACATGCGTACGCTCAGAAAATACAATATTTATTGTCAAATATTGTATATGAACCGGTGCCCCTGCCATGCAGGTCACCGCCTTCATGAAGGGACTGAATGACGGTCCCATCAAACAGAGTCTTTACCGGGTTCCCCCAAAGACTCTAAGCGATGCTATAGACCAAAGCATCCGGGAGGAGTTCAGCATGCGTCGCTCAGCAGCGCATGCTGGGGTTAGTCGGAAAGCGCAAGCGCCTTTCGACTTTAACATGCCGCCAATACAGCATGTTAATACTAACCAAAACTTCCAATCGAGACGAAGCTCACACTTCGTCCCGAGACACTCAAATCCGCGTCAGAATGCGGGCGGAGGAGGTCCAGAACCTATGGACCTTTCGGTTGCAGTTGCCTCAACTCCGAGGCAACCGAAGAACAAGAAGTTCCTTCGCTGCAATCGATGCGCGAAAATGGGCCATTACGCCCATGAATGTATGGAGCCGCGTCCGGCACCACGCAGTCAGCGGACTGGACAGTCTGCTGGCAAGCGACATCAACAGGGGCAACCCTCTGTTGATGCAAAAAACGTGAACAACCAGTGGGGGCGGGGTGCCCTACTGGACGGGTTATCTCACATGCCGACATCGGGCATGTGAGGATAATAGTCCCGGACGGGACTATGTCCTGTCAACGAGTGCAGGGTGAAGAGAAACCTCTCATCACCCTTGAAGTTAGGCCACATGGAAACGATGTCCCCATGCGTGCTCTGTTTGACACAGGAGCGTCAAACAATTTTGTTAGAAGTGAGGTACTAACGTCGTTGAACTTCGAGGAGATTGAATCTCCAAGAAGCATGCTGTCAGTCCGGTTAGCAACAGGTGCAACCGTGACTATACCAAAGCGTGTAATTCGCACACGCCTCGAGTTAGACGAACTGTCGTTCGAGGACGAATACATCGTCCTCGATCTTGACGATAAGTTCGATGTTATCTTGGGCATCCTTTGGATGTCCAAGCACCAACCAACGATCGACTGGGTTAACCTGTCGATCGACTGCGGCGGTCTCACAGGATCTAATCACCCTGTGAGTAATCCGGCTGTATCTAATGATTCAACCGCACTGTCAGACAGTCTGGTGGGTAGCGATGGCACCACCAGACCTGATCCGACTAGGTCAGCGGATAGTACACCCGATGATCAGAGTCCAGAGGGACGCGAACGCGCGACGAACGAGTCGTTGCGTGTCAGTAATGTGTGCAACACGGGCGCAAAGCACTCCCGTGTTGAAGTTGCTACTACAACCGATGACGGTCGTGGCAAAGAGAATGCACACGCGGTGGGAAACACCCACCGTAAAAAGAATGAAACCGTCACGGAAGCAAATGACTTCCGTGTCGAAAATAAAGAACTCACGACTGAGAGCAGTCGTGAGTACATGAGCACCATGGTAGACAGTGGTCACCATGAAGAGAAGGCCATGTGCACGAGTGATGATCACCGTGCAACAGATCGGACAAGTGCGTCTGATCTCGCAGCTGTGTCCGTCGAGACGATCAACGTCCTGACGCAGACAGAGACCGGATTAGCTACCCAGTCTCTCACACTTGACAACCCTCCGAACTTAAGTTCAGGGTTGATGGCCCTTCCAGCGCTGAGCTGGAAGAAGTTCGTAAAGAACTTGCGAAATGATCAGATCGAACAGATCTGCGTCATTGTCGCATCTGATGAGGTTGTGGATATTCGCGAGCGAATATCCACTTTGCAATTAGAAGCCATCGGGAACGAACTCGTTCCCAATGGAAAGAACGCTGAGAACGAACTCGCTCCCAGTGATCAAACCAAAGTTCAGCGCTTTGAAGCGCAGAGCTGGGAGTCGCTTAAGGCGACTTCCCCGTACTACGAAGTACTTTGGGAATACGCTGACGTATTCCCAGAAGAAGTACCTTGTGAGCTCCCTAAGGATAAGGGAATGAGGCACGAAATTGATCTCGTGCCTGACACGAAGTACTGTGTCACGCGGCAATGGCCATTGCCGCGCGACCAAGTTAAGGCCATCGACGAGTTCTTTGAAACTCGTCGCACGGCGGGGCATGTGCGGGAGTCTACTTCACCGCACTCTAGCCCCACCTTCTGCGTTAAGAAATCCACTGGTGGGTTGAGAATTGTTCATGCTTTCAATAAAGTGAACGCAGCAACAGTACCGCCGTAGACGCCGATACCGAGAAAGGATGTCATCATCGATGGCATGAGCGAGAGCACCGTTTTCAGTGCTCTTGACTTGAGGGATGGTTTCTACCGAATCCTTATGCGTGAGAAGGATATCCCTCTCACGGCTGTAAGCACTCCAAGCGGTATGCTTTGGGAGTGGCTTGTTATGCCGCAAGGGCTTCGAAATGCCCCTGCCACCTTCAACAGATGCGTTACACATCTATTGCGCCCGGTGCGAGAATTCGCACCGAGCTATTTTGACGACGTGTTCATCCATAGCAAGGCTGAACATGGCAAGACTGATGTAGACATTCATAAAGAACATCTACGTCAGGTGTTAGAGCTTGTGCGCAAGCACAAGCTCTATGCAAATTTAAAGAAGTGCACCTTTGGTGCACCTGAGATACCCGTTCTTGGCTGCTTTGTAGGCAAGAATGAAGTGCGCCCCGATCCAGAAATGATCAGGGTGATCGTTGAATGGCCTCCGCCAAACAACGTTAAGGAACTTCGAAAGTTCCTCGGACTGGCGACATATTTGCACAAATATTCGTGCAATTATGCCGGTCTGATCCGACCTCTTTCCCAATTATTAAAGAAAGATGTCGAATGGCGCTGGAATACCCAGTGCCAAGATGCGTTTGATGCAGTCAAGCGTAGCTTGACTGAGGCTCCCGTCTTGGCAATCGCCGATAACGACCGACCGTTCCACGTCGTTTGCGACGCGAGCGATTTCGCCATCGGCTGCGCCCTGATGCAGCGTGATCACGATGATCGTGATCGCGTGATTTATTATCAATCGCGTCAGCTGCGCCCAGCCGAGCGCAACTATCCGGTGCATGACAAGGAACTCCTTGCCATGAAGTATGCACTGGCAAAGTTTCGGATCTATCTCTTAGGAGATAGACCGTTTGTGGTTTACACGGACCATGCGTCGTTACGAACGGCCGTGAATTCACCACACATCTCCCAAAGAATGGCACGTTGGCTGTCATTCTTTGCGGAATACAACTTCACGGTTGAGTATAAACCGGGAAAGTTGAACGTGATAGCGGATGCGCTATCACGACGCCCCGATTACGAGACGAAACCGTCTGTAACGGAGGCAACCAGTGCAAACGCGATACGTTGCACTGCTCTGTCGTCGTCACTCGTACGACAGGTACGTCAAGCGTACGAAACAGACGAGGAAACTCGTCTGCTGATTGATTACCTAAGTAATCAATCTGATCGAAAGCGCAAGGAACTTCCAGAGTTCCTTCGCGCATGCGTGCATCGTTATCAATTGCACGATGGTCTGTTGCTTACAGCACAGACCAAGATGATGTTAGCCGCATCGTCGTTCCAAACGACGATGACCTCAAACATCAAATTTTGTTTGAGTACCATGATGCACCGATTTCGGGGCATCAAGGTCGAGAGAAAACGTATGCTTCTCTCGCACGCGATTTCTACTGGCGTAACCAATATAAATGGGTACGTAAGTACGTCCGCGCTTGCGAGATATGCCAACGCGTCAAGCCTGCACACTCAGCGCAGGCTCCACTCCAATCTCTGTCGGTTCCGACAGAGTGTTGGAAGTCCATTTCCATGGACTTTATCTTTATCTTTGGTCTTCCGGCTGATCACAGTCAGAAAACAGGAATAGTGGTCTTTGTAGAACGCTTCAGTAAGATGGTTCATCTTGCTGCAGTGTCAGCGAATGTCACCGCCGCGCAAACGGCGCGGATATTCGTTGACACGGTATTCCGCTTACACGGAATGCCGGAAACATAATCTCAGATCGTGATCCAAGATTCACAGGACGTTTCTGGCAAGAAACGTTCTCGTTATTGGGCACGCAGTTGAAGATGTCAACCGCGGACCATCCGGAAACGGATGGGCAGACTGAACGCGTCAACCGCGTTCTCGGAGACATGCTGCGTTCTTACGCGCATGCCTTCCAGCAGTAGAGCGATTATTTGCCACTCACTGAGTTTGCAATAAACAACTCGGTGCATGCTTCTACTAAGCATACACCGTTTTACGTGAATGCCTTACGGCATCCACGAACCCCGGCTTTACTTGGCGGTACGCCAAATTTAAGTGGGGGAGGGACCCGCTCAAATTCCAAGCGAGTCGATGCACAAGCTGCAGCTGCAACTTGCGAAGAAACCAATGAATCTTCTACTGTTACCACAGAAGAAACTCAAGCAGTTTCGGAAACCGAAACCGCTTATGCGGAATATGTGTCGGCAGCAATGGCTGCAGACAATGAAAACAACCCATCTACTGCCAATAAAGCAGTAGATGAATTCGTATTACAGGCCAAGCTGTAATACGCTATGTAAAAGACGCGCTTGCTTCCGCTTTTGACAAGCAGAAGCAGAATGCAGAAAAAAACGGAAGGAAAAACACAAATTCCTTTCAAAAAGGTGAATTAGTTATGTTATCTACAACTAATCTGCCTACACATGCAATTAACAACTTCCCTACACGGAAGTTGCTCCCTAAGTTCATTGGGCCCTTTAAGGTCCAAGGTGTTAAGAGGAATGCCTACACTTTAGACATTCCCGCGGCCATGCGCCTCCATCCAACGTTTTACGTTGGGAGGCTCAAACCGTACCGCTCGTCTACGTCTTCGGACGAGACGCATCGCCACGGCGAATGCCGTGCTTCTTCGAGTCTCCCAAAAGAGACTTGTAATCGGTCTCCAACCGATGATGGGAAGTCTGGAGAGTCTCCACCTCCGACTTTTGTCGATCGATCTCAGACTTTAGTCGATCAATCTCGACCATCAGAAGATCATTCTTCTTCTGCATCACGACATGCGCGTTCAGTATGTCGCGAATCTCGTCTCGATGACAACGATAAGTTTTCATCGAGTGGCACATGTCCTCGCTCAAAGCGTTACAGTGCTTCTCAAGCTTGCGGAGCTGATAACCATGCTCCGCAACAACAACGCCGAGGGAATTATCAGCCCCCGTCGCCCCTGATTGACAGTCAGGGGAACAAGGGTTACATTCTCGAGCGCTTATTTTCGAAGCGTTCGGTTCCCTATAAGAAGGGGCAGCGTACCGAGTACCTGGTGCGCTGGTTGGGATATTCCCAAGAGTTTGACTCTTGGGAACCGATTGAGGTGCTGAGGGCGGATGCCCCTGACCTCCTGCGCGAGTTTGAGAAGGATACTTCTCCTCGAACTCAAAAGAAGCATCAACACTACGTGTTGATGTGGGCGGCACGCCAACACTAGGTGTCGGCGGCTGCAAAGCTTCGGTATTAGATACCGATGCTTTAAGAGCATCGATAAGGCTCTTAACACTAGCAGGTACTGAGAAACCTCGGTACTCTCTTAGCTCCTTTTCTTAGCTCCCGCGGGACAACACGGACACTTCATGTTCAAAGGAACCCCGCAAGAGAATCCCTCTCTAATGCAAGTGAAATGGATAAACTCCATTTTACCTGTACGTGAGTGCTTTAAGAAGCGCTCGCGGTTTATGTGAATCTTCTTCACATAATCGTCGGGACCTTTGTTGTAATTATCAACAAAGGCATTCCAACTCTGCGTAAGGGCGTCTTTGTCGTCCTTATTCTTTCGCGACCCTTTCCGGTTCGTGTAATAACGAGCTTGGAAGAAAAGGTCGATGAAGTACCGACGTCTATCGTCAGTACTACGATCAAAATGACGATTGCGAAGGTCTTCGCAATCATCAAGCGCATTGATGTCAAACAATGGATATTGACAATCGCGCTTGATGTGCCCACCACTTCCGAGGGCAAGCGTCCATGCTGGGGTCCAAAACCCCACTTGGTACGGAACATGACGTTCCATACGACATAGCGAATCAGGAGCAGCGTAAGCCGCTTCTGCACGTTGTTTCTTGGCAGGTGGAGCACCACCTGTCATCTCAAAGTCGTCTTCGCTACGACCTGGCGAATGACGAGGACCAGGAGGAGCTCTACGCTCCTCATACCACCGCTTCATGGAGTTGTCGCTGTCGTAATCGACGGCGTCAGACTCTACTTCGCCATCACTTAACGGCGAAGCAGTTTTAGCGGGCTTAACCTCGCTAGAATCGTTGGCAGGGACGGTATCGTCCTCGCCCTCCTTCTCGGAGTCAGATGACTCTCCGAAGAGGTCATTGAACTTCTTCTTGGACACCCGCCTTGCGGCAGGTGGAGACACGGAAGATGTTGCATTCGCGACATCTTCCCGCCCTCTCTTAGACACTGCTTCCGCAGCGTCTACTACGAGAGACAAGCGGTCTTTCGGCTTTGTCTTTCGCTTCGACGCTACATTCGGAGCGTCGGCATTCGACGACACCTCCGCACGTGATGCAGAGGTGATGTCTGTTTCCAGAGTATCGGCAGTGCCCGTAAGAGCGCCGCTGCGTTTGCTGACCATTTGTTTCCTTATGGTCAAAAATGAGTTATAACAGAATATCGTTATGACCAACAAGTGCCACCACTCGATTGGCCAATATTACATTATATTATTGGCCAACCAGCTTGAGTGGGGGGTGATGTAATGGGGTGCCATTACATAAGTGATATTTGAGTAGAAATATCACAGTTCAATTTCAGACGTAATACCTGAAATGTGAATATTGGATTATAAGTTGTCATAATCCACTTTGAGAACAGATTCTGATATTATCGAATCTAACAAGTAATCTAATGATAAAAATATCAGATCAGTTTTATACTACATGTTACTATGATTAGTCTAGGTCTAATTATACTAGTTAGCTCTTAACCAACCATAAATATATTCACTCTTAAACTTACCTTCTAGTACTCAAGCACCCTTGGGTATATATAATAACATATATATACTTAAGTGATAGATTATTTAATATACTTATTAGTTACTATCTAAGTTTATCTAAGGTAAACTAAGGAGACCAAATTTACATTTGGTCCTACACAAATTGCACGCTTCCTCACTGCAATCTTACAGTGTAAGCCGCGTGACTGTAGCCCTGTTACAGACAAGTCGTTTTGTTACTGATATCGTAGAGTCGATATCGATAGGCTTATAATAGTACAACGAGACGAACTAAGGATCTAGCTAGATAATAATTCACTTTTCATGTTACCTTCTTCTAAGTGTTTCTACATCATATAGCCCTTGGCTGTCGTCAAAAGTCTATAGGTTATGAGCCCAAATACGCCAAACGCGGGCGACATACTCCGCGAAGATAACTACTTCGTGTGGGAGTTCAACGCGAGATGATGCTGGCAAGGAAGGGATTGCTAGAGCATATTGACGCTATGAAGGCCCCAGAAGAAGAAGACGCAACCGCGTCAACTTGGAAAGTCAACGACATGAAGGCCTTTGCGATTGTGTCAACAATGATCAGCACAAACCTCAGTCAATGGTGCGGACGGCGAAGACAACGGCAGAAGCGTGGGACATACTGAAGACTTTTTTCCTGCGACAAAGTATGCACATTCGCGTGCAGCTGTGACGGCAACTACAAGAGTTCCAGTTGGCCAAGGGAGAAAGCATCATGGACCATTTCCTGAGATTTGACGAGCTGTGCATGACTATGCAAGCTATTGGACAAGATATCATATTGGAGAAGCATTTGGTCATTCTATTGGGTAGTCTAACGAGAGACTATGACCCTATCGTCAAGATAATTGAGAACATGCCCGGCATGACACTGTTTCACGCTAAGAAAATGCTGACACAGGAGAACGATGGAATGACAAGGACGGAGCACCAAGAAGTCGCACTGAAAAGTATGCATACTTCCAAGTACAAGAAAGGACCGCGCCGACATGAAGGGAGATCAAGTTCAAGAGGTGAAAAGTTCTCGGGAAGATGTTACCGATGTAACAAATATGGGCACAAGCGTCAAGATTGCAAGGTTGTACAAGTGGAGACAGAGCGATCTGGAGAAGAAAGAGCATTTGCTGCGTCAAGTCGTACGTCAGCTGGATGGTTATTGGACAGTGGGGCAAGCAGCCGCATGTGTCCCGACAGAGATGAGTTTTCGAATTTAGACTCACTGAAGGACCCGATCGTGATCACCATAGCAAACGGAAGCGAAGTGGAGGCGCAAGGTATTGGACAGGGCATGTGCAACTTAAGTCTGGCCAAGTGATCAGGATCGAAGAGACACTATGGGTGTGGTGTAGTCGCTCTCAGAAAATCTTCCTGAGACGCGAACACCCACGGGGGTCCCAGACGACTGACTACCGGAGGGGGTACTCCGTCCATCCGAGTCATGATCCGATCCGGCTTCCGGCCGGCTGGATCGGTCGCTTCCATCCGCTTGATCGCGACTGCTCGAATGTTGCATGTTGAAAGCTCACCTTGTGTACCCGTCAGTACTGGGTGGTTAGCTCTCCTGGTGGACCCTAGGGCGAAAAGTGTAAATCCGTCCAATAGGGAGATGAGGGTTAGGACTAGGGGTAGCTCCTGGGCGGAAATCGTCACCGGGGAGCTCGTCTGGCAATACACTTGAACTTTGTATAGTGCCGGCTGGGCCGAGAATAGTCGATCGGCCAGCTAAACCAATAAGACACTTGAAGTTTGTATAGTACCGGCTGGACCGAGAATAATCAATCGGCCAGCTAAACCAATAATAATGAAGGGCGAATCCAAATGTGTATATGAGGCAGATACAACTCCACACTCTTCCACAGAAGGCCAAAATGTCACCACTTCCCAATACTTAATACCGTGTTCAAAACACGGGCGACTTGAGGTGAGTATACGAAGTCGCCGCGACTCCCGGTCAGGGGACTTCCGGTGGGTTAACTTAACCTTCCCCGGGCAAACCAATAACAGCAAGAGGGGACCTTGTTAGCCCTCTGCCGTGAACCAATAAAAGCGACTTGCGTCTAAGAAAGCGAAACGTATACTGATTTATCCTATGTCCAATACTCCCTTTGTGTAACCTACCTCAAATAACACGGCTGACCAGTCATGTACCTTACCCAACGCAACCCGGCTAACTCCGACTCTGTGTACCGGTACGGCCGGTACACCAACCCCAAATGGTACCAACCCGGCCGGTACACCGAACCCATATGGTACCAGTCCGAATGGTACATTGTACCCGGCCGGCTCGGCCGGATAGCCACCCATCCGCGCCTCTCGGCCGCTGACGCTAGCAATCCCTTGGCAGCCTCTCCTACGATCCAGGTGCCTACTCCTTCCACTAGAACAATCCTCTTCTTTCAGGCTCCCTTCTCTCCATCCTTACGAACAGTCCGCCATCTTGGCCGTCCTCTATCCGCGCCTCGGCCGTCAGACATCCATAATCCTCCCGTCTGCTCTGCCTGCCTGTCCGATTATCCACGCCCCTTTGTCAGGCCCGCCGGTCCGATTTCCAGCTTGGCGCCACCTGGCCGCTTGTAGACTTCCTCGGCGGCGACTATCCGGCGCCTACACCCTTGGCCCTTATTTCCACCAATCAGAATGCGCCCTTTGGAAAGTACCTTGCATTATTTTATAAGTCGCTTCACCACAGCCGCCCCTGAGTCGCGACACGGCCGCACAACGGTCGGGACACGATCTCACTCGAACTCACTTGACCCGATACCGCCCATCCATGCCTCGCTTTGGTACGTCACCCCACCACTTCATAATATCTCCATAACTCGGTCGGTCTCCACACTGGCCAGCAAGCATGCTCACCAATACTAACATTGTCTTGGTTTACCTCCAGTCTTGCAAATTGATAAGGCCAACGTCTGCCGCCTTGTTCTCGTGGATGATGACTCGCCTGCCAGCGGGGTGGAGATCGCAAAACCGCCGAAGTCATCTCGCGCCCCCGATCTGGTGCTGTCGACCGCTGACGCCGAGGCTGCGCTCCGTGTTCACGGCCAAGCCTGCGGCGACCGAGACAAACTGAGAGTCGTCGTTTCTTCCCTTCGGGCGGAACTTCGATCCTGCCAGGACAACTATGAAGCTCTGTCTCAGAGCTTCAAAACCTCTTGCGCGATGTTGGACCGCCTGAACCCCCGTGTCGCTGAGCTGAAACTCGGTCGCAAAACAGCGGAAGATGAAGTGGCCCGCCTCCGGGCCATTGTGGGTCAGCTCACGGACGCTCTACAGCGAGCGGCCGCGCCATCCACCCCGATCTCCGAAACGGCGGGGATGGAAAAAAGGCTGGACGTGTTGACCGCCCAGGTGGATGGCTTGGAGCAAATCCAAGCCGACTTGGTCCGTCAGCTCGCCGCTGCCAACCGCCGGGCTGATGAAGCCGCCGTTCGGGGTCCATCTCCCGAAATAATCAGTCTCCAAGAAAAGGTGGCCGATCTCGAATGCCAAGTCGCCGTCCTGACGGGAGAGCGCAACCGCCTCCGCATGTTGGAAGACGTCGTCGAACCTCTCCGGTCTGCCAATCAGGAATTGGTCCAACGATCCAAGCTTCAGCGTGAGTGCCTCGTCTCCTCTTACGTGATGGCCCAGTTGCTTACAGTTTTTATTTTCTTGTCACTCCGCAGTTCAACAGTTAGAACAGCTGAAACAGCAATCTGCTAAAATTCCGGACATGTCTCGGGAGCTTACGCATCTTCGTACCCGGCTCCGCCAGGTATCCCAAGACCTGGATAAGGTGCGAGACAACCGCGACCACCTGCGCGACTCCCACGCCCAGGCCCTTCGCCAAATCACGGATCTGGAGCGGCAGTTGCAAGAAGCCACTTCTCGGCAACAGGAATTGCGGTCTGAGCTGTACCGGGCCCGCCAGGAAAATTCCGACGCCCATGCCATACTGGCTCGGGCGGACCGTGTTTGTCATGCCATGCTGGATAAAGAGGATCGTTTTAGGTCCTTGTTGTGTGGACTTCAAGACCAGCTTGAGGCGACTCAGAGCCAGGCCGCTCCCCTTTTTCGAGCTCCTCCCAAGGTACGGGAATCCGTCTTGTCTGTCTTGGGAATGGTGGATCAGTGGAAGACTTCTCCGCCGAACCCAACCCCGTTGCCCGCTGCAGCAGGGTCGGAACCCGAGGAACATCCCGCCGGCTCCGATTCGCCCCTTGCCGGTTCCAATTCTTCGTCCGCCCCGGCAGGATCGCAGGGCCAAAAACGTCCGGCCGGCTTTAGCCCCTCTTTTGCCGATGCCAGCCCGCCTAAGAGGAGGAAGCAGAGCGAATCCCCACCCTCGCGCCAATGTTCTCCAGGCAAGTCGGACGACGGGGAAGAGCCCGGGTCGGAGAGCGAGGACAGCCTGTTCGCGGAGCGGACACCTCTTCCATCCCCTCAATACACTCCCGGTAGAACCGGTCTCACCCCCAGTTCTAACTCTGAAGAAGACTCGGAATCCGAAGCGGCTGCGCCCTCTTCTGAGTCAGCGGCCGCGCCCTCTTCTGAGTCAGCGGCTGCGCCCTCTTCTGAGTCAGCGGCCGTGCCCTCTTCTGAGCCAGCGGCCGCGTCGCCTAATCCTTCTTCGGACTCGGGGCCATCCTCCCCTTCGGTTATCTATGACGATGACGAAGAAGACGAGGATTACGAGGCTCAGCAAGTCAACGTTGCGTTAATCCGTTCTCGCGCGGATACCCGTCGCCGCCCTTCCCGTTCCGGTAGGCGAACGACGAGTCCAGTGGAATCCGATCAGATCATCGATCTGCAGACCCCGCCGCCGGCAGGTTTTGGTTCCGGGGAACATGAGCCGTCCGACCCATCCTTGCCTCCCAGCATTGTCGACGCCCCGGCCGCTTCGGTCGCACGTAACTCGAGTTCCGACGGAGTGGCCGAGGAGAAAGTGGAAGACAACGACGAGGACATCCCTGATCAGTGGTTAACCCCTCCCGACCTGAGTGACTCAGACGAACCTCTTTCCCAGGCTCCGGCCAAACAACGACGATCAACCCCGGCCGGGTCACGTACTACACGCCGGCCCCACCGACCGGCGGCCACGTCTAAGGTCCGGAGGAGTACTCTACCTCCTACGCCCTCTTTTCCCAAACTTCCGCTTCTGTGGTTATCGGGAGGGCGTTTCCCCAGTGGGGCGGATCGGCCTGCCATACTGCCTTGGCCAGTCGAGCAACTGGGCAACACCAGTCTGGCTGATATCTCCAGTTCCCAACTCGCTCATTCTCTGTCCCGTCCGCCTCTCTGGTTGTTCCCACGATCTTACAAGGCGCCGTCTCCAAAGACTTGGGACCCTGACCTGATGAGGTCGGGCGCCATCGACACACTCATGGGGACCGAACCCTGGAAAATCTTGCACACCAAGATGCCGGATATGGGGCTTCCATCCGATCCATGGTTCACGGAATTCAAAGCGAGACTTCATGATTTCACCGTGACTCACGCTCGGGCCATCTGGGAGTCTACCCACTTCCTGTACATCTCGGCCGAGGACAAGCGAGCGGACGAGTCCCTCCGCAGGTACTCCCTTGCCCGTAAGAATCGTCGGGGACGAGCTTCCGAGGCGTGGGTCCGTCTGTGTACGTTCATCATGGCGGGTATCCGGGATGGTAAATGTGACTTGGACCTGTTTCTTTTCCCGTTCATGCTCCATCTACCAAACCGCAGGAGTGGAAATGCAGCGGAAGGAGGGACGTGGTATCCCGGCCTAGGTGCGTTGGATCAGACCACCTCTCTTTCTCAATCTTTGGCGGCCATTGACCAGCAAGATCCTTGGCGCAATCAATACCGCGCACGGCCCTCCGACCACCCTGGGCTTCGGGTGACTCGGCTCCGAGGCAAGTATAGTCATCGACGGGGATGAGTAGTCGGGCTTGCTTTAATTCTTCCATTTCTCTCAGTTTTTTTCTTTTTTAATATATCCATCTGTTCTTCTTCCGTTCCCACTCCAAACATTCACTGTTGACTACTAACCGTGGTTAGCCTCGCCAGGTCTGCTCGGGGTCCGCCTAGAGGGACCTTTCATTGCTGCAGGGCACTTCTTGGTCCGATCGGGCGTGGACGCCCTGTTTCCAGTCGCGGTCGCTATATTCCCCTTCCATAGGACGGCTGGATTCGGGCGATGGGCCCTCGTCTCTAGCGGCCGGTTTGATTATCTCCGATAGCTTGTTCATCTCCGCCAATTCGTCCAACAATCCTGGATCCGAGACGGTGAGTCCGGTCTGATCTCGCATGGCCAAGGCGGCCAGATGGTCTGCGCTGTTATTCCAGTCTCGTTTGACGTGCAGCAATTCGTGCCCCGGCCATCTCCGCAAGGCGGACATAACCCGATCATTCAACAGCCTCAGCCGCGGCGCCTTGCAATCTATCTCTCCGGTGATTTGCCGGATCACTAGGTTGGAATCACCACATATGATGATCCGCCCCTGTGTCCGGCCAGCCAACAGATCTAGAGAAAGCAGCAGTCCTCTATACTCCGCTTCGTTCACCGTGATGCCAGGCGTGAAATCCGAGGCGGCCGCGATCGCCTTCCATTCGGGCAGCTTCCACAAAATGGCACTATAGGCCCCGATCCCTTTCTTTACACTCGCCGACCCATCGAAACTCAAAACCATTAGTTCCTCCGTGGGTCCCACTGTTGGCGGCGGCAATACGATAGTTTGTCGAGGCTGCTTCCGAGGTGCGATCGCTATCAATGCTTCCTCCACTTCTGCCCGGGGGGTAATGCTGGCAGCCAGTGTGCCCAGTATTTCCTCTTCCCCTTTAGTACACTTAATAACTTCGAGGGACCACTGAGACAACAAAGCCGCCCATCTCCCCAGCCGGCCATCAATCCCATTCGCCGTCAGGAGCCATGATAGGGTCGAACGTCTGGATAGTACTCTGATAGGCCGAGACACCAGCATAGTATAACACACATCCAAGATCCGCAATAGAGCCAAAACTTCTTTATCCACCAATCCGTAATTGACTTCATTAGCCTTCAGGGTCCGGCTGGTGAATGTCACGGGACAGTACACTCCGCCATGATCTTGCACGAGAGCGGCCGAGATGGCCCATTTGTTAGCGTAGATGATGACCACCGGAGTCTTATTAACATCGAAATGTTTCAGGACCGGTGTAGTCGCCATCTTCGCCTTTAACACCAAAGGCCACCATCGCTCGGGTCATGTGGTCGTCCGGGCCGGCCGCGCAGGGTCCGGCGGCCGGCCGCCTGTCGGGGCAAAAAGGGCGCCTTCTCATTGGCCGAAATAGCTGACAAGGGGCTTCCCATTGCCAAAAAAGGGCGCCTTCTCATTGGCCGAAATAGCTGACAAGGGCGGCATCTCCTTGGCTGATATTGCCGGCCCGGCTCGCGTCTCTGCTTGCCTATCCTGCTCTCTCAACTTATGGTAATCCACCTCCCGTAATTCATACAAAACCGCCGCATAGACTGCGAAATCCTCGATGAACCGACTGTAATAATTCAGGCTGCCCAAAAAGGATTGCATAGCCTTCAGGGATCGCGGGAAAGGCAGATTACTCAAGGACTCCAAATCCTTCGGGTTAGCCTCCAATCCGGCAATCGACACTTGATGACCCAGATAGGTCACCTTAGTCTTTCCCCAGAAAC
The DNA here is from genome assembly GCA_001887855.2 of Sclerospora graminicola. Taxonomy (NCBI): domain Eukaryota; phylum Oomycota; class Peronosporomycetes; order Peronosporales; family Peronosporaceae; genus Sclerospora; species Sclerospora graminicola. The sequence continues at coordinate 15,292 of MIQA02019585.1, forward strand.
TCTTAACCACACTAATCGAAAGATTCCACTTTTCACACGTAATCATCAAATTCTCCACTTTGTCACACAGTAAATCCCAGGTAGTTGCCGTAACGAGAATGTCATCAATGTAAGACCGCCGCCCCAAAACCTTCAGTTTTGGGTCGGGGTCCGGGTCACCTTCGGCGAACACATCCCCGACCAGAGCCGGATCTTGATCCGCCTTGATCTTGAAGTGTCCGTACAGCGCGTTATCTATCAACCGTTGATAGATCTGCGGGGCATTCTTCAGACCGAACGGCATCCGGTTCACTCGAACAACCCGAAAGGCGTCACGAATGCAGAGATCTCCCGTGCACGATCGGTCATAAAGACCACCCAGAATCCACCGGCCATGCCCAATGAGCAATACCACAAAACTTTATCCAAGTCCTCCAGCAGGTCGTTTATCAGCGGCATCGGATAAATCATCAGCTTAGTCAGCCGGTTCACCAGCCGGTAGTCGATGCACAACCTTATATCCACCCCATTCTTCTTAATAATAATTACAATGGGCGATGCCCATGGCGAGGTGGACGGCTGAATTATCTTGGTGGCCAGCAAACCCTTGATAAGCTCTGACAGCTTTTCCCGATACTGGGGGGCGACTCTTCGGCATCTCTGTGCTACCGGCTTGGCGCCTCCCACATCAATATCACATACCGCCCCATGGGCGGCCGGAGGAAGTGCGTTCCCTGGTCTGATCAACAGATGTCGTCTTTTCCATATAATATCCTTCAATCTGCTGATCTCCTCCGAGGTGTTCACATCCGGGTCTCCCACTTGTAGATCGTCGATAGTGACTGCTGGGGGGCAGGGGGTCACCTCAGGTACCACCGCCATCTGCTCTTCCATGCCTTCAACGTATAGCTCGCCCCCTTCATGATTGCAGACTTGATCGGCTTCGGCTGCTTCGGGATCTTGGTCGTCCGGCTGGGCCGATCCGCCTTCGGCTATTTCCGAATTCTGCTCGGCCGGCTGGGCCGATCCGCTTTCACTTCGGTCGTCACAACTGTCATCGGGGCTGACCGTATATGCAACTCTGCTTGGTCCTTTCTCCCGACTCTGTCGTTCGTCCGTCTCCCTCTGAGTGGGCAAAACCAGTTCCGCGATCGGGGCGTAGCTTCGATCAATACATTCGGCCGGATCCGGCGACGGCCGGCTCCGCGTCAATATTTTAGAAGGGGTCCGGTACTCGGGTTTATCCACCATCGGAGTCTGGTCCTCTTCTACTTCTTCCTCCTCGCTGACCAGATCGATGGTTGCCTGAAAAGCCAGGTTTTGCCACTCGATATAGCGTCTTGAGCCAACAGTGACATAGCCCGGCCGGCGGGGCACTTTATCCTCGGCCAGCCACATTCCAATGATCACATCTTCATGCAAGGTGAGGGGCTTTTCAGAGATGTTGGTCACGCTTATGAAGTTGAGATGGCCACCCCCTTTAACAACAGATGGTACCCAGCACTCGCCCCTTGTCAGCCATAACTTTCTCCGTCGGTCGTGCGGCCGTAACATTACTTCCACCGCCTTTCCCACTGGCACCGTTACAAACTGACCTAGCTTGAGGAACTGGACGTGGGCGCCAAATAAGGGCCGCCGGCCGGCCAGCTGGATCTGTACCTCGTCCGGCAACGTCAATGTTCCATGCGATAAGTCCAGCCGTATACCGGCCGGGACCATAAAATCCATGCCCAAGATTGCATCCTGCCCGGCCAGCCTGCCTACCCAGGCGGTAAAGTAATATACCAACGACCCAGCTAACGTAATCTTGACTCTTGTCCTTCCTTGGGTCATGTACGAACTTTCTCCAATGCCTATACATTCCTGCCGCTTCGTCTCATCTATCTCACACCCCACCTTACGAGCAAAGGTGGTGTCTACGATAGACACTTCTGCGCCAGAGTCAAACAACATGGTAGCTTTCTGGTTATTGATTTTTCCATCCGCCTTGGCCTGCTTGAACCATTTATCCGGCGAGTGATACTTCCAATAACCTCGCGACTCGCCAGGTAACAAGTTCAATTCCATTCGCACTTCAGACCGGGAATACTCATCCGTCCGTATACTGCTCACCAGGAAGGGGTCAGCCGTACCGTCCGGGGACCGGGTGACGTAATCGTCAAACTTACATGTATTGTCGGTTATCCTTTGCTTTGCTTCTTGATTATCCTCTTTACCGACATATGCATAGATACTAAAACTAGACCGCTCGGCTCGAACCAGATTCCAACCTGGCGAGCGATCTAGTTTAACATCTTTTCCACTCCGGGCGGCAGCATTCCAGCATGCTTGGTCGGGACGTACCACTTCTTCATCTGGTTGTAGAACTCTTCAATTGGGCATAGTCCCGCCTCATGCACTTCCCCGCAAGCCTTACACGTGAACAGGCAGTGTTCTGCCGGGTGTCCCTTCCTCTCGCACTTCTTGCACGTCAGCCGCTTCCAACAGCTCCGGTCGTCATGCTTGATGGACCCACAGTGGGTGCACTTGCGCCTGGGGTAATCCGGGTCAGTTCGAGCCGGAAAACCCTTCGACTGACCGGACCCGGCTGGCAGCCTGGACGGCTGACTGGCTTCTGCCGAGAAAAGGTACCGATACTGTTCCCCCTTAGACTCGCCCCCAGATCGCTGATACTCCTCTTCCGAGCTGGTCGCGTCTGACTCTCGGGCGACCATGCGGACGGCTCGGGCCGTTCTGGTAGATGGCGGCCGGCCTCCTTGATCCGCGTTAAATCGGGACTTGAAACGGCCGGTTCCGACTGCCGCCTTGGGGCCTTGCTTCTTCGCCCTTAAGTACGTGCGCAACGTCAGTTCCAGCTCCGTCGTATTCTTCAACCGCAGTAACGCCAGCTGGTCTGCCAGCTCCCGATCGTCCAACGTGCTTATGAAAAGTTCCACGTGTTCACGGGCAGCTTCCGACCGGCTGGTATCTTCTTTAACGGGAATATCCGCTCTCATGCCAGCGACATTTAAGCGATGGAGATACTCCAAGGGGGTCTCATCCGCTCGCTTCCTGGTGTGAAAATATTGTCGCGCCGCTGACATTCCAGCTCCGCAGTATTGTTCCTCGAACGCACCGGCCAATCCCCTCCAATTTTCTCGGGTTTCCCGGCTGAGCTGTTGGATCCAGTGTTTCGCTGGTCCCTTCATCAAATCCCCGAAGATCAGGCATTTCTCATAGTCCGACGTCCGGTCTCTGAGAAATGCCGACTTCGTCTTGCTCAACCATCCTCGGGCCTGGTCCTCGTCCGCGTCGCGCCCGGTGAAGTCTTTCAGCTCGGACGTGGCCGACATTCGCACCCTCGTGATCGCTCCTGAATCCGCGTCAAACGCTTGGGCCGAGGCCATATGGGCTCGGCGGGCCATCCCCAGATCCAAGTCATCCGGATCGTAATGGTACTTGGCCGACCTGACGGATTCCATATCCACGTCGCTGAGAGACAGCTTCCTGTTCGTTGGCCGCCGTCCGGTCCGGCGACCTGTCTGACGGCTCGGCGGGGCGGCATGGGGTTCACTTTGCTTGGACTGCACCGACTCCATGTCTTCATCACTCGGCTCCCTCGCATAGTACTGGACTGGTCCGGGGGCCTGTGTTCCACGACAAGCAGGCTGGTCCGGTGACTTCGGACTGCCGCGGCTGGCGCTCAGCCGACGTTGCTCTTCCAAGTATCGCTCCATCATCGCCGAGAACATGTTTTGCAGGTGATCCGGCACCTGAGGAGCGACTTGAGGGGCGGCTTGAGGGGCGGCTTGAGGGGCGGCTTGAGGGGCAGCCGGGCTGCCAGATTGGCATTCCTTCTTAACCCGTCCATCCGCGTCTTCGTCTTCCTCCTTCGGTTCTGGATCCGCCGTCGCTGTCCGCCAGGCCTGTACGCTGTACTGGCCGGCGTTCTTCCGCTCGGGCGTACCCGGATCCTCACGTCCTCCAAGTTTCATGGCTGTCGCCACACGCGCTGCTCCCCTTGGGCCAAGCGTCATGCGGGTGATACCCACTGATGAATCAGATGAGTCTGCTTCCGAAGGGGCAGACTCGTACTGCGAAGAGCCTGAGTGTATCCTGGCTGGTTTGCTTGTCGCCGGCGGCGTGGACGGCGCCACTCCAGTCGTAGCTGTCATCTTTTTCGACGGCGGGGAGCAACCCACTAGCGGTACCAAGTGGTCGTGCAGGGCGCTGGACGCCTCCTTCAACTTGTCCATCTTCAGATCAAACAACTCTTTCGGATCAAACACGCCGGTGTTGATGCCGGCTTGTTTGAGTTGGTCGAATAGTCCTCTAATGAGGGACACGTGGCCGTCTGAGAGAGTTGGGGGAGAGACGGAACCTTTCAATCCGCCTATGATCTTCGGCCGTGTTATTTTCAGCACCTTATCCGTCCGCAAGAATTGCCCCAACTCGTGAAGATGGAAAGCACGCTCCAAGTCGATATCCGTCGATAGGCCGTCCTGCTTCTCTTCTTCCTCTTCGAATCGCGGTTTGCCTTTGTAAGTCGAATAGTCCAATTCCTGCCAATCCGGTTTCTTTAGGGGTAGGGGGCCAGATCGCGACTTGGTCCCGATCCGGCCGGCTTCCCACTCCGGTCGTATCCGACTTCCGCTTTTTCTTCCTTTATTTTTTCTTTTATATCCATAATATGCATTTGTTCGTTAGGATCATGGTCGGAACCATGATCCTTCCTCGGACTATGGCGACTTGCACCGTAGTCCGATCCGGCTCCATCCGTGTAGCGGTCGGCACTACAGTAAGTAGTACCGTAATCCGCCCCCGGCGGAGCCTCTAGGGGAGTAACTTCTTCTTTAATGTCAACCTCGAACTCCCCAAATCCGAGGCGACCATCGCATCCTTCCATCTTCAGCAGCATTGGGGGCGATATGCCTTCCCCCAATGCACCCGACACAACATCGTCAACAAATTTGACAGGTTTAGGTCTTTCGCACGCTAGGGACTCGCGGTGATATCCAGGGTCACCAAGAGATCCGAGAAAGCCAGTCAGTACAGCGTACAGACTCGGAAGGAGACGGCGGATCCAGGGCCAAAGGATGAAGATGCGGACGGGCGGATTAAGAAATAATGTCCATCCGACAGCCCACGGGCCCCAAGTCACCCCGCGAGTAGACCCTCAGGCGGGCCCTCAAGTGCCGGATCACCTTCATCACATGTTTTCATTTTCGGCGAAGATTGAGCGATATTTGGAAGAACAGCGTATGTTGGGTGCCAGCCGCGGCAGTCCGGGGTCATCGGACCAGCCGGCTTGTCGTGGGAGTCGGGCGCCCGAGCCAGTCCAGTACTATGCGAGGGAGCCGAGTGACGAAGACATGGAGTTAGTGCAGTACAAGCAGATGGCATGCCGCCGGACAGGTCGCCGAACCGGACGGCCAACGAATAGGAAGCTGTCTCTCAGCAACGTGGATATGGAATCCGTCAAGTCGGCCAGGTGCCACTATGATCCGGATGAACTGGATCTGGGGATGGCTCGCCGAGCCAATGTGCCTCAGCCCAAGCGTTTGATCCGGACGCACGGGCGATTACAAGGGTGCGGATGCCGGCTACGTCCGAGTTGAAGGATTTCACTGGACGTGACGTGGACGATGCCCAAGCCCGAGGATGGCTGAGCAAGACGAAGTCGGCATTCCTCAGAGACCAGACGCCGGACTATGAGAAGTGCCTGATCTTCGGAGACTTGATGAAGGGTCCGGCTAAAAACTGGATCCAACAGCTCAGCCGGGAAGTCCGAGATGATCGGAAGGAACTGGTTGAAGATTTCGGAGAGCAATACTGCGGATCGGAAATGTTGGTGGCGCGCCAATATTTCCACACCAAGAAGCAGGCAGACGAGACCCCTCTGGAATACCTCCAGCGTCTAAATGTCGCTGGCATGAGGGCGAACATACCGGTTAAAGGAGATGCCAACCGCTCGGGAAAATGTGGAGCATTTTATCAGCACGTTGGACGATCGGGAGCTGGCGTTACTGCGATTGAAGAATACCACGGAGATGGAACTGACGCTGCGCACTTACCAAAGAGCGAAAAAGCGAGGCCCCAAGGCAGCAGTTGGTGTCAGCCGGTTCAAGTCACGTTTTAACCCGGATCAAGGAAGCCGGCCGCCATCCTCCAGGACGGCCCGAGCTGTCCGCATGGTCGCCCGAGAGTAGGATGCGTTTAGTTCGGAAGAGGAGTACCAGCGGTCTGGGGGCGAATCTGAGGAGGAGCAGGACCGGTACCTGTTCTCGGCGGAAGCCAGTCAGCCGTCCAGGCTGCCAGCCGGTTCCGGTCAGTCGAAGGGTTTTCCGGCTCGAGCTGACCAGGATTACCCCAGGCGCAAGTGCACCCACTGTGGGTCCATCAAGCATGACGACCGGAGCTGCTGGAAGCGGCTGACGTGCAAGAAGTGCGAGAGGAAGGGACACCCGGCGGAACACTGCCTGTTCACGTGTAAGGCTTGCGGGGAGGTGCATGAGGCGGGACTGTGCCCAATGGAAGAATTTTACAACCTGTTGAAGAAGTGGTACGTCCCGACCAAGCATGCCGGAATGCTGCCGCCCGGAGCGGAAAAGATGTTAAACTAGATCGCTCGCCAGGTTGGAATCTGGTTCGAGCCGAGCGGTCTAGTGTTAGTATCTATGCATAAGTCGGTAAAGAGGATAATCAAGAAGCAAAGCAAAGGATAACCGACAATACATGTAAGTTTGACGATTACGTCACCCGGTCCCCGGCCGGTACGGCTGACCCCTTCCTGGTGAGCAGTATACGGACGGACGAATATTCTCGGTCTGAAGTGCTTATGGAATTGAATCTGTTACCCGGCGAGTCGCGAGGTTATTGGAAATACCATTCACCGGATAAGTGGTTCAAGCAAGCCAAGGCGGATGGCAAAATCAATAACCAGAAGGCTACCATGCTGTTTGACTCTGGCGCAGAAGTGTCTATCGTTGACACCACCTTTGCTCGTAAGGTGGGGTGTGAGATAGACGAGACGAAGCGGCAGGAGTGTATCGGCATTGGAGAAAGTTCGTACATGACCCAAGGAAGGACAAGAGTTAAGATTACGTTGGCTGGGTCTTTGGTGTATTACTTTACCGCCTGGGTAGGCAAGCTGGCCGGGCAGGATGCAATTTTGGGCATGGACTTTATGGTCCCGGCCGGCATACGGCTGGATTTATCGCATGGAACATTGACGTTGCCGGATGAG
>MIQA02019587.1:0-32857 GCA_001887855.2 Sclerospora graminicola
AATGTAATCAACAGCCATTTGGCGCATGAATACCGTATTACGTTGTTTCCAATTCATCGAATAAGGGTACCGGGATCCACATATTTTGTGTGTGTTTACCTAAATATGATTATTGACCTATCATCTTACACTGACGTCACAAGGTGTTCACTGCCCGAAATGTCAACACCAAAGCCATTGGGATCAAAAGTAACCTTCTCCTTGGTTGACAGTAACCGAATGGAATGCACTTCCAGATCACGCACGACTTGCATTGCCATTCCAAAAATGCTCTGTCGAGCCATCAGCTCGCCACTAAGTTGCAGCAAGTGTGCCGAACCAGGAACGTAGATCAGCATGCCGTAGCCGTAACGAACAATGCGGTGCTGCGCCCAATGCGCCTGCAAACTGGCCTCAAATCCATCTTCCACTATGAAGACAGGCACATTCGTTTTCCCCTTCACTTTACTGAACACCAGTGCATAGAACATCTGCTTGTCCTGCACGATTGATTTGTACTCGAAACTAGTAAATTCTCCGAGAGGTGTCGTCACTTGAGTCGCTTGTGTCTCGGATCGCTGGACCAAAGTCTCAACACGAGAGCGATAGCGAATGAGATCCGAAATGGTGATCAATGGAATGTCAAATTTCTCCGAGAATGCTAGTAGTTGCGGACGACGGAGCATCCGTCCATTGTCATCGTTCATCTCGCAAATGTAGCCAACGGGCGTCACACCAGCGAGTCGAGCAAGGTCCGTTGCTGCTTCTGTATGTCCTGCACGGACCATGACACCTCCATCGGAAGCCACTAAGGGAAAGATATGACCAGGACGATTAAAAGCAGACGAATTCACTTCTGGATTGGCCAATGCGCGAATCGTTCGAGCGCGATCTGCTGCCGAGACGCCCGTTGAATTGCCCTCTCGAAGGTCCACGGTCACGGTAAATTTGCACTTGTGCATCTCCGTGTTATTCTCTACCATTAGCGGCAGTTGTAGTTTATTGATACGCTCGGAGAGGGCTGGAACACACACGATACCCGTCGAATGGCGCAACATGAACGCGACACGATCTTCTGTGGCGAATTCGGCGGCAGCGATGAGATCGCCTTCATTCTCACGATCTTCATTGTCCATAACTACCACGAATCCTCCTTTACGGATGGCCTCCAGCGCCTCTTCGACGGAGGTAGTGCCGACGTTTTTGACGCCATTGGAGTTGCTGGTCATGGTGGAAGACTAGTTTAACTCATATTTCCCCTCTCATGTCGTCATGTTTTTTTACGGAATCGACCAATTAGGGACAGATAAGCCATGAAAACTAACAAAACTGTTGTGAAATTTGCATTAATAATGTTGAAATGCTAGTCATTTTTGCATAATCATGGCGAGAGGACAACGCATTGGTTCCAAGGCGGACGTACTTAAGAACCTGCGCTCGCTGCTGCGTGTCGCCCGCACACGCGGTTCACAGGAGTCTATTCGTGACTGCAAGTTCTCGCAGCAGATCCTCGCTCAGGTTTGATTCTTTTTAATTTTAATCAAGCCACACTTTGCACATAAGCTGACACCATCTTTTTCATTGAAGTATCGAGCGCGCCAACATGAAAACGATCGCAGCAAGATGCACATGTACCGAGCTGAAGCTAGAGACTATTTGATGCTATTACAGGGTGTTGAAGAGCAGCGAGTAAGTCCATGTTAACGTATCTTCATCTCATCAGAGAAGGGAGTAAGTAACTTCTCGTTGTCTCTTTGATTGTCTCCTTTTCAGCTTTGTGGGCGTGGACGCTGGTTTAGAAAAAAGTTAACAAGCACCGAAAAGGTCTAACGCTAGCGGTCGTGCAAGGTCTGAGGTGCAAAATGTACGCGAAAAGCAAGTGGAGGAGGAGCGCAAGAAAGCGGTAGCAGCCAAGTATCTCGCTGACAAGCGGGCAAATGAAAGTATGGCGACACAATAACTTATTGCAAAGAGTCGTCTCACGCTGCTGTGATTCGTAAAGTTACTACTACATGGTAGTCGAAAGCATAATAAAGACTACGAAGTTATGGGGTTTTTAGAGTAATTGTTGATGAACAAGGCAAAAAATTACGACGTAAACCAAGGATAAGTAAAATGACTTTCGCCCTACTATAGCTGGATGTTCTAAGGACTGGCATCGCAGAGATCGTCTCTGTAAGTGGCTTGCTCTGATGACAGCATGGTGAGCACTACACGACCCTGCCGGATGTCCATGATAACCAAACGGTAATGTTTACCCTTTTCAGAGAGTACGAGGAGCTCCGAAGGCGAGATACCACAGATGACAGCTGCATACTCACTAGAGGTTGAGTAATTGAGTACATATACTTCATCGCCCTCTTGAAAGATCCAGTCTCGATAGAGAAACTTATTGCGATAGAATTTAGCCACCGGCGTAACGTTACCATCTGGATAGCATGCACAATCTCATCAGTGACTCCAGCGACAACATCAGCAAACTTGCCTCTTTTTGGCGTACCAAACTCAATGTCCATGCGACGCTTTTTCGTTGTCTCACAAAGATTTGTTAACTCGCGTAGATCATGGTCGATCTCTGACTGGCCCAATTCTTTCTCCAAAGGCTGGAACACAGAGCCTGTACGCTTTTTAATCTTCTGTGCCGTGTCGAGAACAAAGCCCGATTCCGAGCCAGGTTTATTGCGAGTACTGCGTGTTTTCCGCGTCGTTGCTCGCGCTAAGAGAACGAGTGACAAGACTGTTAGATACACACAACATAAGTGACACGACTGTTGCAAACCCTCGCACCGTAATTGTGACTTCCTTTGCGTTGATTCAGGATCTCCATCTCGTTGTGAATCTCCTCCAACATATCTTGCCGTAGCTTTTCGCATTGCAGATCGTACTCGGAATTCGCCTCGTCACACTCGTAGTTGAATATAACCGTCGTGCCGTGTTGAAAATAGTCATTTCGTTGCTTGGCCACGAGCAGCAACCGGTCGCGCTCTTGAGCGGCCAGTTGCAATCTTTCTGTCATATCCGGATGTGTTTCATTCAGAATTTTACACCTCGCATTTTCGACAAACTGCATTTGAATACGTAATCGTTGTTTGGCATGTTCCAACATTCTCCTGGATGTCTCGGATACGGGTTCAATAGTACGATTCCCAGTCACGTCACCATCCCCAATTGCCATTCCATGGGTGTAGGTATCCTCGCTTTCCCTCACATCCTCCGTTTCTTCTTCCTTCTCCATATTTACGTCCATAAGCTCTGGGGTTGCAGTAAGAGCAGCTTTTTTAGTCCTACTTGCCGCTGGGGCTTGCGATTTTACTCCTGTGTCAAGTGTAGCCATATCTGATTGGTGGGGTTGCTCCACCACGGTTGTCGACATGATGAGTAATCGACAGCTTTATACGTATACCAATGCAGCGCACGTGCACGTACTAATTGGAAATGATGCGAGGGTACTGAACTCGACTGAAAATGTTGGAGGTTCAACAAAGAGCGCACTACTTACTGCACGAATGCACTCGACGAAGCGATCTCTTGCGTGCCAATGTCTCAGAATCTCCAATTGACAGCGTTTTTCAGTGAGCTTCTTGCGATCAATTGCTCCGACTTGCACCAATAAGTTGAACTTTGGGGATGTTGTATCTCGTTCCTTCCACTACGGCGTCTGACCCCAGCGCGGCTTGTGGGCGTTTTTGCAACTAAACTCATGTGACGTGATGTTGATATTGTGTAGGCTACATATCCGACCAAAGCTCATTTAACAAAAACTATTAATACTAAACAAAAGCAGGGTTGACTTAATGTTATTATACTCAAGTATTAAAGTATTAATAATACTTGTACGTGTGCAATAATCTTATGCTGACTCATTGGGCTAAAAACGACAGTTAGCACTTATCACAGCCAATACGATACCGGTATTTCCCCATCTGATAACTTTATCACTGCACACATGTCACGCTTGTTCGCAGTATTAATACGACACTCACTATACCTACGTCTCCAGTTCGACAGACACGAAAAGCCTCGTTGAAATCAACCTACGAGGTCACGTATGATGTGTTGAGTTTGGCACCGATAGTCACGGCAATACGCGAAAACCTCAACGCGCCGCGCTTCAACACATCGGGTTTATGCTTCTCATAGGCAGCGACAGCAGTCAAGAGCTTTTCGGACGCACCGAGTCCTCTCAGATCGGGTAACACTGACGTGAAGCTTCCGTCTTCCTTTGTGGGCGTTCCCGGTGCAGCAGTGACGGCAGCGCTACCAGCGGTTAATTGATTAGTAGCTGCTGCAGCCGAAGGAGGGAGATCATTTCCTCCCGTTGTCCCGGTATTCGAACCGGCAACTTCAGCTTTTATAGTGGTCGCATTATCGAGAGCAGGTGTTGACTGCGAGTGGGAGACGGATGTCGCCATCGCCATGCTCTTGGACTGTTCGTATTCCTCCGCCAGTTTGCATTGAACTAACTGCTGGGAGATTTTATTGATCATCTGGGCGAGACGTTGGGCCTGATGCGCGAGCTTCGCTTGATGTGAAGGCGACTTGGCCCGGCTTTGTTGCAGAATGAGCTCCTGTTGCTGTTCGCGCAACTTTGCGTGTTGAGCCGTCAGTTGCTGTTTACGGGCTTCCGGCAACTTAAAGGTTCGATATTGCGCCGGAGTCAATGACGCCATACCAGTCGTAGTAGTGACTCCACCAGCTGAGGAAGAAGTAGACACGTCCAGAGGAGCCTGGAGAGAGGCTCCGACGCTCGTAGATGACGCATCGGACCGTTGACGGTGCTGTGATCGGTCGATCGCTTCCTAAAGCGTAGCAGTTGAAGCGCTCCAGTCACCGAGTGACTGCAGATTGCTGCTGCTGACTGTAGCATTCATCGCAATGATCTTTGCGCTCAAATTGCGCCTGCTGCCTGCGTCGCAATTGCTGTCGCTGTTGCTGTAACAGCGCTTGTTGTTGTTGTGCGTGTTGCGCCTGCATGCTTTGCTTTTGTGCGTTGGTGCTCGAAATTCTTGGGTTCGCAGCACCGCCGCTTCCGCTGTAGTTTTTCCTTTGTTCATCCAACAGCTTGCGCTGAGCTTCCGCTTGTTGCTGTTCTTGCATCTTTTTCTGTTGCTCTTGGAGCTGGGCGAGCCGTTGGGCTTCCTGTGTTTTCTTTACCTGTTCTTGCTGCGCCGCGGCCGCGCCATCACTTGCTCCTGTCGCCGCTGCCCCCGCCCGTGTCTTGTTTTTTAAACGTTCGAGGATCGGAAGCACTTGCTTGTGAATATGAGCTTCGACTCGATCCAAGTCGTTCTTGTTATTGCTCGTGACTTTGGCAGGATCTTGTTGCAAAAGGGCAATAATGCGTTTCAAATTGACAAGAAACGTATTGATCCGTTCTTGCTGCTGATTGGCTGGTTTTTGTTTCACCATACGCTCAAATTCCCGGTAGACGATGACTAAATCATCCCAATATTTCTGCCTTCATTTCCTTAAGCCGCTCGGCGTACGTTTGGGTACTGGTGCCACTGGGTGGGGCAGCAGAGGTCACCGTTGACCCAGCAGCAGTCGAACTACTCGCGCCCGAGCTACTAGGCACTTGATGTTTTAATGCACTGTCGACATGCATTTGCGCCGTGTTTTGTGCCCGCTGGATCTCTCGCATGGCAGCTTGTTGACTATGGGCAGCGGAAAGTTGTTCGGGTTTAATTGCTTGTGGAGCAGATGGGAGAGCTGTTGTTGCTGTTGCTGCTGCTGTTTGCGTGGCGAGGACGGCAGGTGGAGTAGTGGTCTGTCCTGTGGTCGAATTTGGGGCTGATAATGACGTTGTCGCCCCACCAGCTTGTGTGTTTGTAGCCAGCATAGCTGAGGATGAAGGAGCGTTCATGGCAGCGGCACTTGACGTTGCAGCAAGTGAACCTTGTTGCTGCTGCTGCTGTTGTTGTTGTTGCAGTTGATGCTGTTTCTGCATCAGATATTGCTGTTGCTTTCGCTGCAATTGTTGCTGTTTGCTCTTGTGCAAATGCTGTAACCGAGTGCGCGCGAGCTGATGTTGCTGTTGCAATGTCTGCAATTGTTGGCGACGTAGCTCGGGGGCCACCCCTTGCTGTTGCTGTTGTTGCGAGAGCTGCTGTTGCTGATTCATATGCTGCTGTCGAAGTTGTTGGGTCTCTTGATTCTGCGTATGCAGTAATTGTCGCTGCTGGGCTTGAAACTGCACTTGAATGCGTTGCAACCACTGTTGGGCTTGCTGTTGAGGATGAGAAGATAGAGTGCCGGCGGGGGTCGCTCCAGCCGCCGTCGTTGGAGCGGCACTAGTTGAGTTCATCCCCGCCGAGACGGCAGGGTTTAAGCTGGTAATAGTTGGCGCAGCTATAGCCGCAGCAGTTTGTTGCTGGGCTTGTGCTTGTGCTTGTGCTTGAGCTTGAGCTTGAGCTTGAGCCTGAGCTTGGACTTGAGCTTGCTGTTGGAAGTTATTCATGGTCTGACTGGTCGCCACGTTATTCTGCTGGAACTGTTGCGGATTGATCGACGCGCTCATGTTGGCCGCATTGACATTCATATTCATTCCGCCAGTCATCGGATTCGACGGCACGACATTGTTAGCATTCGGTACTAGATTGGTCTGCTGCTGTATCTCGCCAGCGCCTTGTTTTTTCTTTAAGCTCATGATCTTTCTCTGCATTTTCATCAAATACGAATTCTAGCAAACAAAATCGAGTCATTACTCACTAAAATCAGCATTTTTTTTTACCCATGCAAATGGTTACTCGACGTAGCGTACCCGATCGGGGCTGCTGGACCACAGCATCAACTCAAACTTAGCCGCTGATCCCCACACTTTCTGCTTGTCCATTTCACCAGAGATCCGCGCCAGTTCATGATACCTATCGATATCAGGTATGGAATGATATTAGTATCTTTGACAGGTACATAGATCTCTCGGGTGACTTGCGACGAGGAAGGAAACGGAAGGCTCTGAAGCACTCCTAACTCCCTATCGAGTCGCTTGTACCCTCACAAATGCGATTCAAATACGCCTACATTTCAGTGATCATCTTCTTGCGCATGTCCTCGGGGATCTCTGAACGCCATTGACCTTCCATGATGCGTTTCTTGTGGACGATGTGAGCACGAGATTGCAAAAGTGGAAGTGAGGGCTACACTGACTCGAGGATATTCATGTGGTGTACGATTCGTTAAAAATGAGCGAAATAGTGAATAGTTTTATTAATAATTGGTGGAATTAACTGACACTTAATTATAACTTACGATGTTTTGTTAAAAATACTGTAAGGATACGAAGCTCCCAAGGCATTTACAGTGTCAAAACCGCTGTTAGTGGTGAGATCGTATGCTGAAGCTGCAAGATAGATTTTCAATTGCTGAGAAAAGTAATACAGTCGTTGCCACGATGGTGAAAGACGTGTCGTTTGATGATGCCGTCTGCCAATGTCCAAAAGTACCTCGAATATCGACGAAGTTAAAGTTATCTCGATGAGGCGTAGTCTTATCCACGGACTGTCTCAAGAAAAATGTTTGGTGAGACGAGCGCGACCCACTTGGTCGCTTCAGTATCGCAAGATGGTGAGAATATGAGAAGAGAACAGCTGAACATCTGATCACATCTACAGTGTACTTAATAGATATTGTACAGTACATGTAGTAGTAGTAGTAGTAGTAAAAGGTAGTCTATTTAGTCTTATATACTATTAGCTACTATAAATGTTCTTATTTCTGCTCGTATGTTGTCACCTCTGTTCGTCGTCCGCTTGTGATCTAAAACAAGTGCGGTCTGGCGCTCCATGAGATTACCATTAATTTCCAACAGAACTTCTAAGCATATCTGCAACTGCATTCCTTGTATTCTTAATCCAGCTCTGGATTTCTCATATTCCGCAACCGCCCTAATCTGCTCCATAGTTTTCTTCCACACAAACTCTGTAAATTTGTACTTGTTCCATTTTTCCTGTTGAAACACCACTAAGTTCCTGATTTTCCATATCCATGTGGTTCCAATTGAGCAAATTGCCCACCACAAACGTTCCACTTGTTCCATACACTCCTGGGCTTGTGTATCACATCTTGCCTTAAGTCTTTTCTCAAATTTCCTTGAAATAGGTGGTGCCTGTCTTTGAGCCACCGCGGTCTTGAAATGTTGCACTGTACCAGGCGGTACCGCCCAACCATGCCAATAACTTATAAGCCGGCCCCAAAAAGCTTGGGCCAGCTTACACCCCCACACAATATGTGTGACCCCTTTCCCCTCTGCACGGCACTCTGTATCGAGGCGGCAGGCGTTATCGACTTCGTACCCAGGATAAAACACATTTAGCTGGTGCGTTGCTAATCGGTACACCACCCACGTCTGGTAGTCTGTCAACATATTACCATGCTTCCAGAGTTCCTTTATTGATTGTTCTTGAGCTTCACATCCCCAGTCTTCATATGCGTTCTTCGTCTCCCATGTCTCCAGAACTCCGGGTAAAGAGTGTGCAATGTGCTGAAAATATACTCCACGAAACGAGCGACGAAAGCGATATTGCGTTATTCTCCTGTTTGTGACCCCGTTCACTTTCCATGGGTAACAATTCAGTAGTGGATTTGCCTTGAAACTGATTACTTCCATATCTTGTTCCACTTCGTCCTGACCATGCTTTTCCTTTCGATCTTGCTTGATTATCCATGTGAAACCGTCTTGTGCTTGTTCATAGATCCATTCCTCTCCCGTTATGACGTCTCGCCCCCGTATCCATCCCTTCTTTTCTGCAGTCCAACAAACTTGTCTTAACTTGGGCGGGCACGCGATTACTCGTAAAGGCGGAGCTTGGCCAATATGTTGTCCTATACCCATCTTAGGCGAGCTTATTATCAGCGTCGCTAGCCACCTCAGCACTTTCACCTTGGTATGTCCCTTCTCGTCATTCATCCGTGCCGTCCACTGATAGGTATTTAACCCGGTTCGCCGAATTCTATGTTGCCGAAGGGAGGACCTCTCGATGTGGTCATACTTACGGGCTGACACCTTCAATCCCGAAGCTTCAAGTATCCACGGATTATTCCACCACTGGAAGGTTCCCCAGAATGCCGCTATCTCTTCAGACATCGCATCGTGCCATGAAAGTCCATTGTCTTTTAGCGTTATTGTTACGATGTCTCCGTGTTTCACCACTGATGTGGGAAACATTTCTGTTCGTTTGATATTCGTTAGTTCATCTGATAGAAACTTTTTCACGTACCTTTGAATTCTTGCTTCATCCTCTCTGTTCGGTCCTAAACATTGTGCCAAGGTACGTAGATTCATCCCACACATATTACCTTTGGGTACCGGTTCTGTCCCGAATTTCCTGGTCTGGGGAGACAGGAAACCTTGTGCTGTTGCTACACTGAAAAAGTTGCTGTATATTCTCCAGGCCATTGAGTACTTGTTTTCTGGTTCCATCAGCCAACATGCCGCTTCTTTCACGTATTGAATGTGCATGGCCAGAGGTATAGAGATCAGTCCTAATCCCCCGGCTTGTTTGGGTGCGTAGACCAGGTTTGGCGTCATTTTATGTTTTGTTAGTCCTTCCTCCTTCGCCGGATTCCACACAAACTTCTTTTGAAACTGGATCAGCTCCTTCGTCACTTCAGGAGTTGGCGGGAACACCTTCGCTGAAAACAATATCGCAGGTAATGCTACCGCGTTAAAGAGTTGCACTCTTTCGATCACCGAGGTTCCACATTTCGCCGCTGTGATCAGTCTTCGTTTGATTGCATTCAGTCTGTGGGCCCAATTCCGGTCCCTTGCGTTTTCGGTCCCAATTTCATACCCAGATATCGCGTTGTCGTGTTCTTCTGGAGCACCGGAATTCCATACCACGACTCTCTCGTCTTCACTTGATTCAAAAATATGTTAACACATTTGCTTGGTTGCACTCGAAGTCCTGATAAATCTCCAAAATCCTGCACGACTTGTAATGCGTCTTTCACGTGTCCGGCTTTTTCCAGAAAAATTGTAGAGTCGTCTACAAACGCGGAAAAAAGATGACAAAATGTGTCAGTACCAGACCCTATTGTAATACCTTTTAACCTCTTCGAGTTCTGTAGAGCTATCCCTAATGGTTCGACTGCCAGGATGAACAGCAAAGGTGCAAGTGGACAGCCTTGCCTAATGCCCGAGGTTACTTTCATTTCCCTGGATAGCTGTCCATTTACCAGGAATTGCGCAGTCGTCTTCTCATGTAGTCTTGCCATCAGGTCAATAAACTTAGTGGAGAACCCAAATTTGCTCATCACGTGCAATAGGTAGGTCCTATCTACTGTGTCGTATGCCTTTGCAAAATCCAGTAACAGGACACACTCACTGTCTTCCACTTCTACTTCTTGTTGTTTTTGTCTGCTTTCCAGTATCGCCATCATCATCATCACCGACCTGTTCATTCTCCTCCCATGCACAAAGCCTTGCTGTGAATCCTGCACCAGTCTTGCCAAAAATTTTTGCAGTCTTCGTGCTAAAATCTTTGAAAACACCTTGTAACTTGTCTGGAGTAGAGAAATGGGTCGATAATCCATCACATTCACCGAGTCCCCTTTTTTCCTGAGCGGAATTATGATCGCCTTGTAAAATGACGGCGGTGGGGTTCCTCCCTGAAGTACATCATTATACACTACTAATAAATCCTCCATCAAATCTCCCAGAAAGTCCTTGAAAAAATCGTTACTAAGTCCATCTTCTCCTGCCGCCTTGCGTCTTTCCAGTCTTTTCACTGCTTCCAATATGTCCTCTTCCTCAATCGGGGCTAACAAGGACTCGTTTTCCATTTCTGTTACTTGGGGAAAAATCGCTGTTGTCACTAACTTCTCCAGTTTTGATTTCAGTTTTGCTTTCTCCACTGTCCGATGCGCAACTCCTAATATTGGTCTCCAACCCGTTGCAAATTTGTCTGCTATCGATGCGTCCTCCCGCTCTTCTGTATCTTCCTCAAGAATGATCTTCGTCACGTGTTGATTTGATTCCCATACCGAGGTCCTTCGAAATAACCATCGCACAGTCGCTGGTGACCTATTGTACCTTCTTCCTAGTCTCCACTGATTTTGTCTCACCAGTTCCGCATACTCCATGGCTATACAATCTTGTCGGGTTTGCGCTCCGTCAAATAGAAGCATCCGAAGCCGCTGTGCTTTTCGTCTTCTCCTATTCGCGTTTCTCGTCCTTATCTTTTTCAGCACCACCTTCCACTTCCGTACCTTGTTATCCCACTGGTCCGCCCTTTTCACTGTTCTGACTCCCTCCAACTGTAGTTGATTTCGTATCTCTTCTCTTACACCTTCCTGGCGTTGCCCGTTAATCGGATAAACTACTGGTGTCTTCTTTGGTTTTATGATGCCCGTACTGTCGTCCAGCTGCATCGTCAGCTTTACTTCTTCATGGTCCGAAGGTACTCGCGGGTGTTTAACTTCTGTCCAAATCACCTGCGAAAATTGCTCCACGGAAATATAAAATCGGTCCAGTCTACTTGCTGATTCACCACGCCAAAATGTGTACGGAATGTCCACCGTAAGTTGATTTTCCATCCACACATTGTAATGTACCAATTGTGAGTCATACAATCTTCTCCTCTTCAGCAATATCGCTAGTTCTTCACACTCCGTCCGCACTTGTGTCGTTGTCCCGTTCCTATCCAGTTGGGGGTCTTCTACACAGTTAAAATCTCCACATAAAATAGTAAATTCATGCGTAATCCTAAACCAGTTGTCAAGCTCCAAATAAAATAGTCCTCTGTTCGCTCCTGTGTCAGCGGGTCCATAGATATTCAGCACGTTCCAGTTGTCGTACTTTATCCCGATTGACCGCGTCGTCCATAACGTCTCCTGCCAAGGTGAGATATGACGACCATATTCTGGAAATATTAATATTCCCACTCCTGCTGCTCGAGTAGTACCTACACTCCAGAAGGCGATTTGGTGTGCTCCATCCATGTATTGATTTGCCCTTTCCCACATCTTCGTTGAGGATTGGGCTTCTTCTCTCGATGTGACATGCGTTTCCTGAATTAGGATCCCCACTACTGCCGTGTTGCGATGATCTTTGATCCATGCCTGCATCCAGTGTAGCCGCCTTCCTTGGATGAAACCTCGTACATTTTGGGTCACCCAAGCGACCTGTCTAGGGTGCTGGTGCTTCTCTTGTTTCCGTAACGTTGCTTGCGATTTCCATTGCTGATTGTTGGCTTTTATTATGTCCGCATAGGAGACTTCGCTCTTGGTAGTTAGTATGTCCGCATAGACGTCTTCCCGTTTGCCCTTCATGTCTAATTTCCGCAACAATTCTTCGGCTTTATCTATTGCGTAGCCCTTAGTAACTCACCGTCATAGGCCCTGGCTGGGATGTGCTTGATTCAGCTCCACTTTCTTGGTCAATTGTTACCACAGCTAACATAAATTGATGAAGCGCTTCCCATTCTCTTGCTGATGACATTTCACAGTTAGACATTAACTCCTTATACGTTCCATTTACCTTTAACGCCTGGATATGTCTCTTCAACTTAACGACTATCGTGTCGTCTAGTGCTGCGTCTTGGCCCACCATAGCTGCAATAGTCGCACCATAAATATAGGCTAGTGTCAATACTTTGCTTACCTGATGCCTCCTTTTGGGGGCTACTAGCTTCACCAACGCATTTTGCCCATATGCTGCTCTGCGAAGTTTCGCCCATTCCGTGGCACTGTTTCTCACCTTTTCCTTCTGTTTTTCGTTTTGCAGTATATTCACCCGCTCTTCCCACTCCTTGAATTCGCTTGCTGGTACTGGCGCTAGCTTTTCCTGTTTGCCTTGACAAACCATCTCCTCCCAGCACTGTTTCCTCCAGTCCCGAGCTAGGATAACAAACACATCATTATGTAATAATTCTAATACCTTATGAGGGTGCGTGAAATGTCCAATCAGGTGTATTATCGCGTCTCTGTCCGCTTCCACCGCTTTTTTCCACTCCTTTGTAGTTGCTTCAACCCTTGGAATAAATGCGCCTTGTTGCTGTTGCCATGCCACAGTCATTTCGTTCCATGCCTTCTGCCAGCCTACGTCGTCTGCTCGAGATACCTCATGGTAGTTGCTTACCCGAGCCAATTCGTCATATAATTCCCGTGCTACTGATGTCTTCTCGCCTTGAGTCATATCTGACGTCTTTTCCCCGAAGTCTTCCGTCCACCCGTCCCCTGTTCGTTTTTTTCGCTTTCTTGGTTTCGCCGGCGTCATCATATTATTTTTGCCGCTGTCACTTGAATCTACATATTCTGAGACCTGAGTTTCTCCTCCAGATTGACTGGTACCTGTGTCTTGTTCCCCTTCTAATGCGGTTACCCCTCGTAAATGATTGTACCATGTTGTTAACTCTCGTTCAGGTATGTCGAATTGCTGGGCAATGTCCGCGCGTATTCCTCTGTTAGTGATGTCAGCCTCCAACAACCGAATCTGTTCGCCTTCTGGTCTCCAGGTTACGCTTCTGTGTAACATATCTAATAAACGTCTTGCATGTGGGGAGCCTTGGCGAATTAAAGTGTCCATCTGCCATCTAAAAACATGATGGATTCCACCTTCTTCTCGTCGTTCTGTAAGTCTTACTATGTCCCGCGTGTCCCTTGTGTCTTCTATCCTTGCTACTGGTCTCCCTTCTCCTTCATCTTCGGCGATCTTGTGTTGTTCCCTCCGAGATGATTCTTCATAGCATGTCATCATCGTACTTGTCTCTTCCTCCATCGATTCGTCCGCGTCTTGGTTTCCTTGATCACCGGTTTCATCTTGTCTCCACCCATGCACATATGCTTGATAGTGGGCTTGTTGGAAATGTAGTACTATGGGTAGTTTAGTGGAGTCAGTACCCGCTTGTTTCTTCAAACTTGTGACTCGTTGAATACACGTGCTCATTGTTATTGGAAATTCTCCACACGCTGCATACTTTCTTTTCTTGAAGATCCTAGTTTCGGGGGCGTAGTGTATTGCTCCAAGTGTCCTTGACCCTATGTCTCTGCTTATTACAAAAATGTCCCTTTGCAAAAACGTACCTATACTGCTCAGCGTGTCATTGCTTCCCCAGGTTTCCGCCCCAATTACTGTACTTACGTCCGACGTGCTAGTCTTGTATTCCTCTAAGTACTTCCTGAATTCTTGTTCTGTAATTTGAGCAGACATCTTGTCGTACCCTCTCCCTAGACTGCGTAGAGTTTGTTTCCGAATTCCAGGTGGAAACTTAATCCCGAAGTCCATTTGTGCTCTTGCGACACATCCCTTCTTAATGCTTACTGTACCTTGTTCTAGTGTCTTCGTATCATATGCCAGATTCGAGTTTAGCAATGCTTGTACCACACTATATGCTTGACAGTTTCCTGTTGCAGGGGTTTGAACCAACTGCAGTCCCATCACAATCATTGCGTCCGGCAGGTTCCATTTCCGCTCTTCATCTATCCCCTCCGTCTGCCATGTAAACCAGGCCAGTGGACCCCGCCTCTCATTTATTCGTGCCACTAACTCTTTTACGTTTTTCTTCGCCTCTGCTTCTTGAATTTGCAACTCCGTATTCTCGATTTGCTTCTCCTTGGCCGTCCCTTTTGTTTCCTTCAACTTGACCAGTCCCGTTGTTGCTTTCTCCTTCTTTTCTTACAGGTTCGTCGTCCGTCTCCTGGTCCGGGTCTTGTTCCTGCTCAGGTTGACCGTGATTTTTCTCCGGTGTCGTGCTTCGTACACCTCTTTTCTCTTTTGGTTCGGTGTTTTTCACCCCTTCTGATCGCCCCTCCTCCTTAAATTCTGTTTCTGTCTCTTTTTCTATACCTATAGTTTTAACATGCATACCTATTGCTATTCCACTCTTTTTGGTTACTTTTTTCTTTTTATGGTGTACCTCCACCCATTTCTCCTTTTCCTCCGTTGTAGTCGCCCCTGCTTCCTCGTGACCTGACTCCTGCTGAAAGTCTTCAGCTTCCTGTTTCTCCTGTTCTGTCTCCTCTGATGTCTCCTTGCCTGGGGCTATCTCTGGTATGGTTTTGTCTTTTTGTGACATCTCTTTACTGCTAATCTGTGTGGCTTCTTGACCTTTACCTTCTTGTTGTTTTTCATAGGCCTTGGTGACTTCCTGGTAGAGATCTTCCATGCTGGCAAAGGTCGGGGGAGGTGCCTTTATTTTGTTTACATCTTCTACCGAAACCCATATGCAGTTTTCCTCCCGCAACTTTTTCTCCGAGGTCGGACATCCTCGCATTTGATGCCCGACCTCTCCACATCGCAGACAGTGACGTCGGCCTCTAGTCGTTGGATGTTCTACTAGTAATATTATACCGCACCAGAAAATTCGTCGGATCCCTTCTAACACTTTTGGACATCCCCCGGCTGTAATGCGTAACTCCCAGTCTAATGAAGACGCTGCCATTGGTCCCCCTTGATCCATCTCCTGCAAACGGAAGGGCGTTTTCACCCGCTCTTCTAGAAATGCGTTCAATTTCAGAATATCGATGTTCCTGGACACGTTTCGCAGTAACACAGTGTAGACTTGTTGTGTACCAATCATTCCACTTGAATGATACCCCTGCCGTTTCCACACTGAATCCTCACTACTCTCCATTACCGGTGCATGATCATTTGCGAGATGATGTGTGTGTTTATGATAGGGCACCTCTACTTTCTCATATTTCGTGGCTGCTTCACGTATAAAAATGAAAATTGAGTCGATGGTTTGAGCAGTCATAACTTATTCCTTTCACCTTTGCTAACATTTCCCACAGTTTTCCTTGTGTGATGCCCCTGGCAGTGGCGGACATCGCAATGCTTTCTTGAATGCTCTTTGTGCTCTGAAAAACTCCTTTTATCGGCATTTCCCCTCTCATGTCCATGCTCAGACATCATTCTACTTGCGTCCGGATCGTCAGAATTAGCCTGAGCCGTTGTGCATTGGTCATGATATTCCATAAAAAGGGCGGCAGATATCTTGCCACTATCGACCCTTCTGCTAGCCCTTTCACAATACGCCATTCTTGGGCAGTTCCGATTCTTACTTTCCCATCTGATCCATGTGCACCTTCCTTCTTGCATACTTTGTAGAGTGCATTTATCTCCTCCTGCTTGTAATATGCCTTATTAAACAAAAAAGTCGTCTTGATCCGCTCGACTCTGTGGTTTTGTTTCTTTGGCTCCCGTCACTTTGTCGATCCATCCCGTTAAAACATCGTCTGTTTTTGAGGCCACCTCCATCTTGGTTTTTCCTATCAGTTTCGCCAGGACATTCTCCATAGACTGTTTCGTCCGCACGAAGATCTTGCACGCTTCTTGAACCTTGCGTTTCCACAGTGTCCACTCTTTGTTTTGTTGCACAACGATTAACTCGAACAGATCAATCAACCGTTCTTGCTCTTTCATTGTGATTGCCGGTAATTTTGTGTCCGCGAATCTTCTCTCATCCGTTTCCTTACATAGTTGACTGAACACCAACTCGAACAACTGTTGCATAAGATCGTGCCATGTTTGCAGCCTCGGACGTTTTTGTGATGCATCACTCAGCACTTGCGCCAGGACTTCCGCCAATGCCTCCGGTGTAATAACTCGCTTTTCAGCTTCTCCTTTCACCCTTGTTTGTACTATATCTGTGTCCTCTTGGCTTTTTCCGTCCTGTGACAGGGTCTTGCTTTCCCCATCGTTTCCCACAGTGGTCCCTTCATAGGTGTCTGCTTTGACCCTCGTTGGTACCTCCGACGTCGTAGCCCCTTCTGAGAACTCTCCTGTGACCCCTTCAGGTTCGTGTTGTGATACTGTCTCCTCAATATCCTCCATCACCCCCTCCGGCCCGTCGCTTTGTTGCGATTCGGCTACTATTTCATCAATCTGCTCAGATTTCTCCATAGATCCAGTTGCATTATTTGGTTGCCTCATTGTCATTTGAGTCTGTGCTTGTATTTCCCCGGGTGTTCCCCCGGGGTCTGACATTGCCGCCTGCTTATCTTCTATCTTCTCCTTCTTGGTAGTCAAGATCCTACCTCAACCGACGCCGGGTTGGGTGGGCTTTGCAGCTAAATCAGGACTGGAAATTATCTTCTTTATTGTAGTTTAGGGCCTACTACTGTATATATTGAGGACCGCGCCTCTTAGAATAGTGGAATTTAACTAATATTTTTTGTTGTATGCCTCCTGGTCCAAACGATCCCGGATAGTTGCGCAGATGTGTAGCAAGAGCTGGCATTCCGTTTGGTACCACAAGAACTCCGATCGTAAGGATGCTTCGGTCCGCTCTGATATTGTGTCACCTGATGCGCATTGCAACGCCCGATCAATCATGACCGGAAGCAAAGCCATGCTGGGTGTCCCGGACCGGGGAATGAAATGACGCGGGCTGTTGACCGGAGCATCATTTGTTGATTCCCTTGCAAATGCGCATCCTCATTAATGTTGATGATCCAGCATGATGGATTGACAATAACGCGCGAAGCTGGATCAAGGTGGTGAGTAAGGGTAGCCCTGACCATACGGCTGACCACCGGTCAACCCGACCATGTCAGCTGGCTTCATCGATGAACTTACCAAAACGTGGTGATATGATCGCTGGATAGTGTATCGAAAATGTTTGCGACAGACCTATGGGGCAGCTGTGGTCAAGTGGTTCTGGAATAAATCAATTACCAGGTGTATAATGAACTTGATTGCGGTACTTCCTGATTGTTCGAAAATGCGGAACGGAATGACTGTCCCACAACAGCGTAAAGACCCAGAAAGGCTTAGGTTCAGGTGGACAAGTGAAATTAGGTTATGTTTGAGTAGTTAAAACATGGATGATAGCCAGGATCAGCTAGATATGGCGTGATAAGTGCTGACCTGGTTCACCACTGCTGACCGGTAAGCAGCTATGGTGACTACAGGTGACTTTCCCTCCTCACTAGTTCGACCGATAGATCGTGTACCAAGGATCAAGCGAGAGTTTCTAAAGGCGCTTAGTCTAGCCGGACTTCTACGGTGGTTATAGGCGGTGCAATATTACTCCCTAAGATCCTCCAGAAGTACCCTGACTGGGAATCTCAAAACTAAAATACTCAACAAAGTCACCCGTGTTTGAACATGGTATATTTGTGCTGGAGGGAAGAGAACGTTTTGGATTACTAGAAATAGTGTGGATTTATATTTAAAGTTCACATTCGCTCACGTAAGATTGGGGTAGCCTCCTATTCTCTTTTGTTTAGCTGGCCGATTGAGTATTCTCGGCTCACTGTTAGCGGTATACAGATATTAAGTATAACTGCTGCTCGCTCCCCGGTGAAGATTTCCACCAAAGTGCTACCCTTGCCTTTATCCTTATCTGCTGCCCCAACCGGGAAGCTTGATATATCCCTTAAGGGTATATCCAGAGAGCGCAGTCACCAGAACTGAAAGGGGGAATGTCAAAGAGTATGGACCATCCGGACAGTCACGACCAAAGTGATGGTCTTGATGATAGGTCAGGTCATGGCAACGCTGCCCTGGTCGCCAAAGTATATTGGCTTCAGCTACCCATACGCCAACAATAACATCTGCATGCAAGGTAAGGGGCTGCTCTGAAATATTGGCCAGTCTGAGATATCTTTACCTAACACCAACTCTCTTCTTCATATGGTAATATTGACGCGCTACCGACATTCCAGATCCACCATACTGCACTTCGAATGCATCCATTAATCACTTCCATTCGCCCCTGACCTCTCGAGCTGTCAGTAGTTGCGGCATACCGAAACCAAGTATAACGCCAGTCCGTTCCCCCGTGAAGATTTCCACCCACCTAGTCCCAGCCATCGTCCCACTGTCCTAATCGGGCATCTTGACCTTTCGTCCAAACGTCCACCAGGAAAGCGTAACCACCAGTGCTGACGGGTACACAAGGTAAGATTTCAAGAGATGGATCATCCCAGTCGTCGCAACCAAGGTGATCGTAGAGACCGGTCGGGTCAGCTCGATGCTGAACCGGATCACGACAGGGATGGACGGATTACCCCCTCCGACAGTCATTCATCCGGGCCCCCGTGGGCGTTCGGAAAGAAATCCTAGGATCGACTACACCACAACGATGACCAAGCTCCAGGCAACTTAATAGAAGGCCCTAGGTCAGCGACAATTGACATGGAATCAGTCCGGTCAGCAAAGCAGCACTACGAACCGGACGACCTGGACTTTGGCAAGACACGCCAAACTAATGTGGTTTTTGCCCAAGCGGTCGACCCTGCTTCAATGACGATTACTCGGGTCAGGATATATATACCTTTTAAAAATAAACTAATTTTAAAACCACGTAAAACACCTTTTATTTTTATTTTAATTAATTTATTAACCGTATTTCAGCAGTTTATGGCCGGGAATCGGGTACCTTAGCTTTTTGATCATAACTTTTCACCAACAGCACATTTTGACCCGCTGTTTTCACCCCTTAAATTCTATTTCAACCAGCGGTCATATGCGTTAGCGCTGTCCTTATCCAATCACAATTGAGGTCACACGAATAGAGGAAAGCGGACATTTAGATTCGTACTTATAGAGATTATGGCCGATTTTTTGAGCTGCAAAAAGTATATGAGTAGAGATTGTTCAGGTACACACATAATTTTGAATTGGCACGGTACTGACGGCCATAATCTGCTGCGAAAAAAATCTGACCAATCATTATACAGTTATCTGAGATTATGACACCTAATTGGATAGTCGGCTTATCACCGGTCATAATCTGGTGTCGGCCATAAACTGCTGAATTACGTTATATTTTAAAATACTTTTTTTATTTTTCATTTTTTATTATAATAATTATTTTTTTTAATATACTGGATATTTATTGCAGTTTGTTTGTCATGCTTTAACGCGTAATTTTTGGGGATTTGAAGACGTGAAAAATTGATGGAATTTTATGAACGAGTATCCGGTGCACGTATGCATGCAGCTTATTTTAGACCCGGTCAATCGATGTCGGCGACCTTGAACCGGAAAGATTTCACGGGTAGATAAGTAGTCGACAACCAAGCCAGAGGTTGTCTAAGCAAGAACAAGCCTGCTTTTCTAACGGGCTGAACTCCTAGGAAGGAGAAGTGCTTCGTTTTGATGACTTGATGAAAGGACCGGCGAAGAACTGGATCCAGATTACTCAATCGGCCAGCACAGCCAAATATAATGAGGGGGTTATTCCAATCGTATGTGTAGAAAACGTGAACTCCAACAAAGATTCCACACTCTTCCACAGTCAACCAAAACTTTACTTTCCCTTTCCATATCACTTTTACCGCGTTCCAAACACGGGCGACTTGAGTGTACGAATTTCAATGACTCCCGGTCAGGAGACTTCCGGTGTGTCTCTTGCGACCTACCTCGGGCGAACCAATTTACAACTAGATGTGACCTTGTTAACCTTCCGCTGTGAGCTAAAAATAGTGGCTTGTGTCTTAGAAAGAGAAACGTATACTGTTTTTTTCCTAAATCCAATATAAACATTTGGTGTACCCTTGGTGGTCGGCCTGCTGGTTGACTGTGTATCTTACACCAAATATGGTGACCCGCTAGTTAATCTTCAACGTCTTCATCCTGGCCACCTGATTGGCTAATAGTGACTTGTCAGGCTACTGCAGAGATATAGCCCTGCCAGCATCAATGGGGCCTCTCGCACGACCCTTGACTGTCTGCACTTACTGATGGTCATTTTCGAAGAACGACAAGCCGCCTTGGTCCCGCTGGTAAGTCCCGAGCAGCACTGGTGACCTGACCAAACACGGTGACCTGTTCCAGCTTCGCTGTCGCAATCCTCTCACTGGCCCATGTATCTTCCCGAATCTAAACCCGCCCTGCACTCCTTTTGCGTCCTTATGTGCGACCTGATGCCCCTCAGTTCTCTTTTCGCGTGTTGTCTGTAGTTATCATCCTGGCTTTCCGAGATGGATCAGGACAGCTACTCCGAACTGCAGTTTTGATCAACTAGATGGTGGGCATATCATTTACCTGCCAATTAATTAATACTGGAGCCACTTTACCACATCGTCCTGACTAGAAGGTCAGCTCATCAACTCGATAAGCGCTCTCTATCGACCGTATTGGTTCCATATTTTCAATCAAGTGCTGGCCCAACGTAGACATACGTTCGTCATTGTACGTGGGAATACGTTGGTATGGCGGGTAGCACTCGACCAACACTGCTCATCCAGATACCGTTCCAACATAGCTGTAACATATTTTTGTATATGATCCGGCACCTATGGACCAGCTTGTGACTCTTTTCATTACTTCGGTCAGTTATCAGGAACTTCACGTCAACAGAATGTTCTGCTTTCATTCGCTCCCAACCGCCCATTATTCGGGTAGTCCGGGTTGCACCAGTATCCATAGTGACCGGTTCCTTCTTTCAGGTCGCTTTTTCACTTTCACAACTTCGATCTTTATCATTGTAACGATATGCGCTGCTGCCTTAGTGTCAAGAAGCTTACGCGTGTTACCGATTGACGATCCCGAAGAGCCATCCACTGAATGGGCTGACTCGGCGAAATAGGGACTTCTAACTCACCACTATGCTCAGGGAGTGTGATCTTCATGAAACCAGTTCTGGCGGTTACATGGACGTTTGGACGAAAGGTCAAGGTGCCCTGTTAGATCAGGGGGGTAAGGGTTAGGACTAGGGTAGTTCCCGGGTGGAATACCTCATCGGATAGCGGGCAGTGGTTTACTTGAATAAAATATACCAAGGAAACTTACCGAGAATTATCGATCGGTCAGGTCAATCATTATAAGAAGACTTCCATAAAATAAACGTGAACTCTACAGATATCTTCTTGCGCTTCCACAGTAAAGCTAAACTTTGCGTCCCCTCCAAAAATTTTATAACCACAGGCGACTTGAGCGAATTAATGAATTTCCCGTCGGGTGACTTTAAAAACCTTTCCTGAGAGATAGGTCAGTAAGAGAGAGCTTACTTAGCCCGAAGCATTAGTGCTTC
This sequence comes from Sclerospora graminicola, assembly GCA_001887855.2. Classification (NCBI taxonomy): domain Eukaryota; phylum Oomycota; class Peronosporomycetes; order Peronosporales; family Peronosporaceae; genus Sclerospora; species Sclerospora graminicola. The sequence goes on from MIQA02019587.1 coordinate 21,900, forward strand.
GTGGGCAACGACTTCAGCTCCTAAATGAAATGTATAAACTAACATTATCCCTACAATCAAGTAGAAATCTAGTAGACCCCTATGTTATCTGCATGGCATACGTAAAACCATAGATCATACTTTCGCGTCATGCATTGGCCCATATTTCGTTCCAACAATCAACGCTGTCTCGATATCATGCTGCTGGAAGCGCCTTCGACGGGTGGTCGAAGCGTCAGCGGGAAGCGGGTGACACGAGAAGTCCCGCGGCGTGTTTTGCAACCATCGGAAGGTAACGTACAGCGCTGTTTTAAGCTCTACACAGTGAACAGGTAGGAAAAAGAAGAACAGGTTTAGTCGGGCGAGAAACGCTCAAGACGGCTGACTGGTACGAGTCTTTGGAAATTCAAAAGTGAAAGATCGGAAGAACCCGTCCGTATCTTGCCTGTCTGCCACCCAAGATTTTTATTTAATCATGATATAAAGGATGTGCAAATCTTTAATGAGTTTCCTGTATGATTGGGCTTGCGTGTAGGGACAGAACGCTGTCCTCTGACCCTCCTACTTTAGCTGGACTGCACGGATAGATGTCGTAGCTCGAAATCCTCGATAACATCCACTGGTTAATGAACTTATTTCTTGATCATCCATGCTTGTTGTTGTACGACGTCTAACATCTCGAAAGCGTGTAAACTTCACCTGTTCAAGCGGCTTCGTGAATATACCGACCGGTATAGTTTCAGAGCTGCAGTGCTGCGTCTGAAGCTTGTATGAGTCGACAAAATCACGAGTGAAATGATACTTGACATGTACGTGATTGAACTTAAAATGCTTGCCTAGTTCTTGACCAAATATACAGTAGACATATTGTCACACCACAGCTAAGGTAATTGAGCTTGATCGCATCCAGGAGAGCGCAGAGTGATATTTCTAGCACCCTCATGCATCGCAACATATATTCTGCTTCGGTCGTACTAAACATCCTTAACACCTTTCTTCTTCGACGTGTATAGCATCACATTGCCATCAATCATCACCGCGTATCCACTGACGATTTGCGATCGGTCGCATCATTTGCATAGGCTGCGTCGGCAAACACTTCTACGCGCGACATGCTTGAGTATGGTGACTTCATGAGTTGACCGTAGTCAGATAAGTGATTAAAAAATCGTAATACACTTTTGGCTTGTTGATAGTGAGACCACTTGAAGTTCGAGTTGTACTGTCCGAGATAACGTGTAGCGTGCGCGATGTCTAGTCGGGTGCCCGATACAGATACTGGATCACGCCGATAATTTCTCTGTATCGCATAGTTTCCTCGTTCTTGGGGATGAGCCGTCGATAGTGTCTTCGTTTCAGGAGTCGCCACACCATTGCAATCATCCATGTGAAACCGTTTCAAAATTGTCTGTATATATGTAGCTTGCGAGAAAAACACGATCCTTTTCACATAGTTGATATGTACTTCATTTCCAAGTGAGCACCGAACTTGGCACAGATCGATGAGCTCAATTTGCGTTGCAAAAAAAAACTTCTATTGCCTTGCACGTCTACTACATATCCTTTCGAGACTGTGGTTGTCGTATCCGACACTCGTACAGATTCTGCACTTAGCGATAGCTTCGGTACTGGAGGTGGCAAGGATGTCTCGCCTACAGTTGTCCGGATATGTACTAGTACAGGATAGTTAGAGGTAGCGTGATCGCCATATTCATACGCGTTAAAAACATCTTCTCTGCGTTGTCTGTTGTAAACATTTCGAAGTACTAAATGTTTCTGCACCCGACTTTAGGATCTTACACGATGATACTTCAAGTCATAGGTATCCTTCGTGTCGGGAAAATAATTCGCTAGCAGAGCAGGGACTGCTCTTGCTGGTATCTCGGAGTGACTGCTACGTGCTTCCTTTCGCACTGTTGCTTAAGTGATACACCCCACGTGCGCAGAAATCTGACATCAAGAATGGTTTTACATAGTGCCTCGTGTGATATCATACCTTTTAGCGCACTGGTTCTGGTTACCTTGACTGTTGTAATCGCATGTAGGTCATAGTGACAAATAAAGTCCTGCCATATGTAATAGTGCACGCATCTTGGTAGCCATGACACTGTTAGCGCGCTTCACAATAGAACTCTCATTTGGACTGTAAAGATTTTTTGCTCGATTCCGATCTCTGCACATAAATATACAATGTTAAGATTACCAAATTCGCCGCCACCATCGGGGTGTAGTGTCTTGACCTTGTATCCCCTTTTCTCGATCTTAATGCTGAGAAATCGTATGAGAGTAGCTATGTGGGTCTTTGCCTTGTCCTTGGTCTTCATGAAAAATGCCCATTTTTAACGAGTAGCCTCGTCTACAACCAATAGGATCATCGTGCTGCCATCAGTCGCTACCTCTTCAATTGACAATACGTCCCTTGAAAGCTTCTGGAGGGGTATCTTAACTCGATCTCTCAGCTTATGGTACATCAGTCTCTTAGCCTTCGCCATAATACATGGAACGCATTCGTAATTGCTCAAGTTTCCCATGTTGATATTTTATCGAGCTACCGCTTTCTGGGCATGCATCCTAGCTAGCAGATCAGTGTTTGCGTGGCAGAAACATTGGTGGATAATGGATAATAACTGGGTCAATGTATCGAACTCCTTGCACTCTGCCGACAGTTGCTATCGTGCGGGTGCGCTTGACCTTCTTGACTTGCATGGTACATTCCTTGGATCTTTACGAAGCGCAATCAACGTGTGGATTGGTAGCAAAACCGAGGTGCTGGTTGGCTGGGAATCTGAATTCGAACCAAGTGCTCTCCACGTAGCCCATAGATTTGATATTCAGCTGTAAGTTGGGAGAGTAATACACGTATTCAAGTAGCTTTGACTCCTTTTGTGTCACTTCTTCATGACTAGCATCAACCTGCGTCACGACTCTCCGGCTTCTATTGGCCATGTAAAGCGTGTGCGATTCGGTTGTGGCGATGTCTTCAAATGCGGAGATATCCGAGCATATTAGTCATCATTACCTGTCAGTTTTTTAATTTCATGATTCGCCGTGGAGTTCAAAATCGTAAGCATCGTTACAGGAAGGCTTGTATGCGGAGCAGAGTTCCGCGCTGGCGTGGCTAATTGACTTGCGCCCTCTGCTTCAAATTCGAAACTGGCGTTTGTACCTTCGTCTAACTGTCGTTCAACAGAATCCACTTAAAAGGGGGAATGTCACCCACATATGATTGGTTGGTATTAATTGGGCTCATAACCTTTGATGCTGGATGCGCTCTGACCGGCGCGTCGAAGCGCTCAGCAGGAGCGGTTGACAACGGGAGTACCCGCTGGCGTGTTTTGCAACCATCCGGAACGTCCGTACGGCGCTGTTAAGCACTACACAGTGAGCAGGTAAGGAAAAGAAGAATCAACACGTACGTCGGGACCGAGAAGCGGCCCCGGGATGGCTGACAGGTACGAGTCTTTGGAAATCCAGAAGTGAAAGATCGGACGAACCCGTCCGTATCTTACCAGTCTGCCACCCAGGATTTATATTTAATCTTAATATAAAGCACGTGCAAACCATTGAGGCGTTTCCTGTAGGATCTGGCTTGCGTGCAGGGACAGAACGCTACCCTCTGACACAGCCGCTCTAAGCTGGCTGTTGAAGTGATAGCACGTTGCGCGTAGAAGTAGTGACGGAAGAGAAAGGACTTGCTTGCAAGAAGGCAAAAAGAATTATATTTTACTTTTATCAGGGACACTAAGCATAATGTCTGTAGAGACATTCACGTAGAGTTCCTATACCTCAGTAGAAACATTAACACTTAATATATATATGCACATATAAGTGCAAGTGTAGCGGATTCAATGCCACTTATTCTCTTGTGTGTTAATTCTTCAAAGAGTACGAAGGGTAATACTTCTTTATTAGTTAAGAGAGGTAATTTTTAAAAAGGGAAAATGTACTAAGACAAGCCGTTTACTCCAACAGCCCCACTGGATTGGATGAGTACATTTTGTAATTTAAAATCGACAGTTGTTCGTGTGGGTTGTACTTTAATATGTAGAAAGAAGATATCCCAACTTATAGTCATTAGACTGTGCAATCAGTTCTAAGTCATAACCCCGGATCTTGGTTACCCAGCACTTTACTGCTGATAGCTCGGACCAGCATGGCTTAATTAATTAACCAGTACTAAGAACCACGGGACGTCTTAGTAAGCCAATATAAGGCTTAAGATTTAATACACTTAATATCAATTTGCAGTTCGCTATTCATTTATGTCAGATTCGGTTTGTAAACCAGGGAAAACCTCACATAGTTTGCGTAGGAAAACCTTACACTGTTCAGCTTTTTATTTTATTTAAGTATGTCAAATTTGGTTAGTAAACCAGGGAAAACTTCACAGAGTCTGCGTAGAAAAACCTTAGGAGAATTATCTATTACGGAGTAGTTTGTTTGATTGTATAGACATTTTGTCACGAGTTGTCACATCAAGTTTATTTTTTAAATAAAGGAATTGAGGCTTTGGAAGTGCCTTGGTAAAAATATCGGCTATCATGTCCTTTGTATTGCAATACGTTATAGTGAACTGTTGTTGTTCTACTTTTTCTTGTACAAAGTGATAGCGTATATCGATATGCTTAGATCTACCGTGCAATTCAGGATTATTTGCAAGTTTAATGCAACTTTGGTTGTCTTCGTGAATTATTGTTGGCTTTGTGGATTGAAATCCAAGTTCACTTAGCAGGGTCTTCAGAAATATTACTTCCTGCATGCAATGACAGAGTGCAATATACTCAGCTTCCGTTGTGGATAGAACCACAGTATGATGTTTTCGAGAAAGCCACGAAAACGGACTTTTACCGATCATTGTCACAAAACCACCAATAGATCGTCGAGTATCTGAGCAGCTCGCATAGTCAGAGTCTGAAAAAGCGGTAAGACTGTCCGTGAGTTGACGGGTAGTCTGCTGGATTGTTCCACCCAGAGTTAGTCCGTGGCTTGTTGTGCCATGCAGGTATCTGAAACCTCGAACTACTGCTTTCCAGTGTTCTTCTCCAGGGTTGGAAAGGTATTGACTTACTTCTCTCATGTAGTATGCAAGGTCAGGGCGAGTGCCTATCATAAGATACATGAGGCTGCCGACTGCCTCGCGATATGGAATGTCTTTCATCATATTTCTTTCAGCTTCTGTTTGAGGGCTCATAGCACTAGACAGTTTTATGCTGCGGTCAACTGGTGTAGTGACGGGATACGTCACAATGTTTTTAAAGCAATCCAGGACCTTAGTAGCATATTTCTCTTGGTGGATGAAGATTGTTCGGTCTTTGCGGTTCCGCTCTATGGACCAACCGAGCAAGTACTTCACCTCCCCTAAATCTGTCATATTGAAACGCTGCTTCAAGGCAGATTTGATTTCATTGACGAGGGCAGGTGTTGGAGCGATGATCAGTAGATCGTCAACATAGACTGCAATATAGCACGTCTGATTATGGAGCGATCCGACAAAGACACATCGATCTTTGATGAGACGTCGGAATTTGATGCTCTCCAGGAATTTCGCGAGGGTTTGATACCACACACGGGGTGCCTGTTTGAGTCCATACAAGCTCTTCTTGAGCTTGCACACCAAATGCTCTTTCCATGAGATTGTAAATCCTTCAGGTTGCTCCATATAAATTTCTTCATCAAGAAAACCATTAAGAAAAGCAGTCTTCACATCCATTTGGTGAATTTCATAGTTAAGGATTGCTGCAATAGTAAGTAGAAGACGAAGGACTTCCATTCGTAGCACAGGGGCAAAAATTTCTGTGTAGTCAATACCAAACTGTTGAAGAAAACCTTTTATTACTAATCGAGCTTTAAATCGATCTACTTCGCCGTTGCCGTTGTATTTGACAACCCAGACCCATCGGTTTCGAAGTACTTTCCTTCCTGATGGTCGGGGGACAAGTGTCCATGTGCCGTTATCGTCATGAGACTTGATCTCGGATTGAGCAGCATTGAACCAGTCTTCAGCATGAGAAGATGTCATAGCTTCGCGGAATGTACGCGGATCGGCAATATAACGAATAGCTAGTAGAGTGTAAATGAGATTGACCCGACGATGTTCGTCTGCAATATCCTCAAAACTAATTAAAAGAGGAACGGATTTTTCAAGGGGAACGTCATTTACTTGATCTATGTCATCAAACTTGCGCTTGGTGCCTCGTTGGGATGGTAGTGTAATAAAACTATAGGTTTGCTCGTTTCGGTGCAAAGCATCAGCCAAGGATGGCAAGTACAGTGATGGAACCGCCAGCTTAGATACAACACTCTCTGTAGGTTGATGAGTTACATTATACGGTGTCGTAGGCAATATAATACGATCCGTAAATGGGGAAGTTTCATCCCTATTAGGCTGTTCTAGCTCTGCTGATCGATTTGACCTATCAAATCCTGATTCTGTCGGCAAAAATGTCAAAGAGGGGAATACGGTTTCGTCAAAGGTAACATCACGGCTGTAGATAATCGTGCCAGTGGAAACATCAAGTAGTCGAAAACCACGCTTATGGTCGGGTAGACCGAGATACATGCATATAGTAGCACGCGGATCTAGCTTGTCCCGATGTGTTTCTGGGACGTGGACAAAAGCTTTGCATCCAAAAACACGGAGGTTCATGACGGAAGGTTTCTTGTCATACCAAAGCTCAAAAGGCGTTTTGTTATTCGTAACAGAGCTCGGGGTCATGTTCACCAGGTCGGTAATGTGGCGAACGCATTCAGCCCATAATTCACGAGGTAATTTTCCATCAAATAGGGTAGCTCGAACGCGTTCCATATAGGTACGCATTCTTCGTTCTGCTACTCCATTCTGTTCGGGTGTGTATGCCATTGTAAATTGCGTTTTGGTTCCGTATTTTTCGTCCAACCAAGTTTTTCATACTCTTTCGCATTGTCAGCTTGGAGAGTTTTAATTTCAGGGTCATAATAAATGGACGTGTATTCGACAGTGTGAACGTCAGAGCTAAAAACGTAAAGTGCCTTGCGGCGAAAGTCTTCGTAGCATTCATATAATTCTGAACGAACTTTGATAATATATGTGACTGCGAAACGCGTACAGTCATCAATAAAGATTAGAAAATAGCGACAACCGGTTAGACTTGGTGTCGCCATTGGACCACATATATCACTATGAACCTTTTCAAGAGGAAATTTTGCACGTTCAACGATTTTATTTAGATTAAATGGTTGACGGTGTGACTTTGCTAGTGAACATGAAGAACATGTAATATCTAGTTGCGATCCTACTCCATCGAGTTCATGATCGATGATCGCTTCATTCTTAGGCAAAGCCTGTAATATACGAAAGTTAGGATGACCCATTCGTTTATGTAAACGTAAAATGGCTGACTTACCATGAAGGGTGATCAAAGCCGTCGGGTTACTGGTCGAAATCGACTTCGGACTTGCCATGAATTGGTACAAGTCGGCATGCGTGGCAATTTTGGCCTTCACGCTAAAATGTTGACTCGTATTAATCGCGCATTGCATGCGATTAAAAGAAAAGCGAAAGTCTTCCTTCACAGCCGCAGGCACCGAAAACAAATTGAACTTGATTTCGGGCGCGTAGAGGACGTTGCGCAGCATGAGCGTCTGAGGTCATCCCTTGGAATCAATGACCTTGAGGGAGACATCACCAATCGCAAGGATCGGGATTTGATTCTTCCCACCCACAGTAATCCAGCCTGTGTAAGGCGTTGTAGTCGTGAACCACGCTTGGTTATACGTCACGTGGCGCGTACAACCAGAGTCGATAGTCCAGACCGGATCAACATCCGTGGAAGTCATTTTGGCTGTCAAACCGAACGTCGACACAGTAGCGGCGGTAATTGCAATCATCGCGCTGTTGATGTGACGGGACTGATGGTATCTGTTGTTGCCTTGGTTGAAATTGCTGCTCCCACCATTGTAGCCACCATTACCATTGCTGTAAGTATCACTGCTACCATTGAAGGTGCGCTGTGGGTTGTAGCCGGAATTGCCTTGGCTGTTTCCACGACTGGAATTGCGGTTGCCTTGACCGTATTCACGCTGACCAAAATTACGTCTGCCCCCGTTACCGTTGCGGTTGGTGCCACGCGAGTATGGGTGCTGACGATTGCTGTTAACATTGGTCGAGTTGCGTCGGATGCTCATGTTATTGCTCGGCAACTTAAAGTTGGTAGGGATAACCGTGTTTGGTTTTACCTGACCAATCGACATGTGCTTCACCAACACTCGGCACGTAGCCATCGTGTGGTTTGAGCGATCACAGTACGAGCATATGCGTCGACTGTCAGTGTTCGAACCCACAAGGGCTTGAGCACTTGCAACAGGAGCATTTGATACCAGAGCACGTTCATTCTGGGTTTCAATACTTTCGGGTGTACCCCGGGATAGCGCGAACCTCTCTTGCGCGAGTTTCTTGGTCACATGGGACTCCAAGTTACTCTTAAGCTCTCGAAGAGGCAATATTTCACGGTTTCCGCGCCAAATGCGCATCTCACTCTCCCACGATGCAGGCATCGCGTTGAAGAGGAACACAGAGAAGACATTATCGTCAAAACTGTTGTTCAGTACGGTATTAAGACCGCTCATGGCGTCTTCGTACTTGAGAATGAACTCTGTCATGTCATCACCTTCCTGGTAACGAGCATTGTACAGGTAGTTCATAATGCCGTAGGGATCACCGTAAGCCTTGGTGCCCTTGTATCGATCGCATATGGCTTGAAAAATATCATAAGCCTTGTCGAAATCCTTGACAATTCTAATATGCTTATCGTCAAGCGTCTTCATCAAGAATGACTTGACTTGAGAATTCAAGCGACGCGTCTGAGCGGCAGCAAGAAGAATCTTGTTTCTCGCTTTAGCTTTAGCCTTTGCCTTCGCTCGCGCCTTGGCCTTTGCTGCCTTTGACCTTGCCTTGGCAACCTTCCTGGCATTCAGTGCTCCAAAAGATTCAACTTGAGCAGAAGCTGGGAGCACAGGAGTTGCAGGCTTAGAGACATCGTCGTTTCCATCTTGAACTGCCGAATCCTCGATGGTGAGTCGGCGGACGTCGGTCGATGCAACAAAATCTTCTTCATCGTCGTCAAGTTCTTGATCCGGTTCCACATTTTCGTCCTGCAAGTCATTTTCGCCATCGTAGTTGGAATCCGAATCTGGATCATCGTCGGTGTCCGAAAACATGTCTTCGTCATCGTCGTCAACGACTGGGTTGAGCTCGTAGTTGGGGTCTTCAATAAATCGGAGCAAGTTCTTTCCGTCGAGGTATACTTGAATCCGGGTCTTCCAGACGTCAAAGTTGTCGGAGCCGGTCAGGCGAGGAAAATCGGATGAGGTGGAGCTTGGGCTCATAACCTGTTGAAGTGATAGCACGTTGCGCGTAGAAGTAGTGACGGAAGAGAAAGAACTTGCTTGCAAGAAGGCAAAAAGAATTATATTTTAGTTTTATCAGGGACACTAAGCATAATGTCTGTAAAGACATTCACGTAGAGTTCCTATACCTCAGTAGAAACATTAACACTTAATATATATATGCACATATAAGTGCAAGTGTAGCGGATTCAATGCCACTTATTCTCTTGTGTGTTAATTCTTCAAAGAGTACGAAGGGTAATACGTCTTTATTAGTTAAGAGAGGTAATTCTTATAAAGGGTAAATGTACTAAGACAAGCCGTTTACTCCAACAGCCCTATTACATTACTACGGTAGTAGCGCCGTGATATACCCACAAGACGTTTTAACGTCAGCCAAGCTTTTTACAAAACCTTTCAATCTGAAATGTAGGATGAATATATAGTCACATGCACACATCACTTCAAAAGAAGAAGTGCTTGCAACTTCAAACATCTTACGCTTGATATAGCAATACTTAACTTTTTATGAGCTGCTTCATATCCACGGAAGGAGGACCGAACACAGAGCGAGCTTGCGAAATATAAAGAATGTCCTAAAGGCGAGAGAGCGTTCTCTCAGCAATATTTGAATACAATCTGCTTCTACAGATACTACACTTGATCTTAGCCAAAAGGCCGAGAAGGTATGCAATCTGCTTCTACATCTGTCCTGACGAAGTCGATGACCCATTTTAGGGTAAACCCAACGTCGGGATGCACCATTTCATTGGATGAAATACGAATAGTGAGAACGTCAGAAACAATCGATAACATGGTGGAGCTGTTCTGCATGGTGGTCGGAGAGAAGGGAAGCGCGTTCTCAGTGGATATTAACACGAGTCAGTCTGTGGATGAGTTGAAGGACGCTATCAAGGCGAAGAAGGAGAACGGTCTGAAGGCTGTCGATGCGGATAAGCTGCAGCTGTTCCTCGCCAAGAAGGGCGACGGCACGTGGTTGGATCGAGAAGGCACGGAAGCTGTGACGCTCGATAAACATGGAAACCCGGAAGGATTTACGCACATGGATCCGTTGTTGTGGATCAAGAACTCGAAGAACTTTGGAGACAACTTTGAGCCAAACGAAGGGGAAATCCACGTGTTGGTGGTGGTTCCTGAAGTGGATCAGGAGCAATGGGGTGAGGGACGTGCACGCAAGAAGGCCAGATCATTGACTGTCATCGAGGGGACAAGAATGAATTCAATTGCAGCCACCTTGGATATCGACAGGTGGCAAATTGGTGGCATCGCACTCGACATTCGCCACGTCGAGCCGGATTTTCCCGCGTGGTTTTATGTTCGGAAGGAAACGCAGGACATTATCAAGATATTCAACGATCATATGGAAAAGGATCTCAGCACTGTGTTTGTGGGGACACCTGGTGTTGGGAAGAGCATGCTGGTCGTGTTGTTAGCGTTCTACATGGCGTTGCGTCAACAGAAACGCGTCGTCTTGTTTCGGAAGCTGAAAAAGGAAGGATTCTCTATGCTGTATCTGGATGGAAAGAACAAGCAACATTGGCGAAGTAACAAGGCGAGGTTGAGTGATCTTGATGAACTGCGTGGTCAAGATGTTG
>MIQA02019591.1:0-10890 GCA_001887855.2 Sclerospora graminicola
CTTTTTACAAAACCTTTCAATCTGAAATGTAGGATGAATATATAGTCACATGCACACATCACTTCAAAAGAAGAAGTGCTTGCAACTTCAAACATCTTACGCTTGATATAGCAATACTTAACTTTTTATGAGCTGCTTCATATCCACGGAAGGAGGACCGAACACAGAGCGAGCTTGCGAAATATAAAGAATGTCCTAAAGGCGAGAGAGCGTTCTCTCAGCAATATTTGAATACAATCTGCTTCTACAGATACTACACTTGATCTTAGCCAAAAGGCCGAGAAGGTATGCAATCTGCTTCTACATCTGTCCTGACGAAGTAGAAGACACACTTTAGGGTAAACCCAACGTCGGGATGCACCATTTCATTGGATGAAATACGAATAGTGAGAACGTCAGAAACAATCGATAACATGGTGGAGCTGTTCTGCATGGTGGTCGGAGAGAAGGGAAGCGCGTTCTCAGTGGATATTAACACGAGTCAGTCTGTGGATGAGTTGAAGGACGCTATCAAGGCGAAGAAGGAGAACGGTCTGAAGGCTGTCGATGCGGATAAGCTGCAGCTGTTCCTCGCCAAGAAGGGCGACGGCACGTGGTTGGATCGAGAAGGCACGGAAGCTGTGACGCTCGATAAACATGGAAACCCGGAAGGATTTACGCACATGGATCCGTTGTTGTGGATCAAGAACTCGAAGAACTTTGGAGACAACTTTGAGCCAAACGAAGGGGAAATCCACGTGTTGGTGGTGGTTCCTGAAGTGGATCAGGAGCAATGGGGTGAGGGACGTGCACGCAAGAAGGCCAGATCATTGACTGTCATCGAGGGGACAAGAATGAATTCAATTGCAGCCACCTTGGATATCGACAGGTGGCAAATTGGTGGCATCGCACTCGACATTCGCCACGTCGAGCCGGATTTTCCCGCGTGGTTTTATGTTCGGAAGGAAACGCAGGACATTATCAAGATATTCAACGATCATATGGAAAAGGATCTCAGCACTGTGTTTGTGGGGACACCTGGTGTTGGGAAGAGCATGCTGGTCGTGTTGTTAGCGTTCTACATGGCGTTGCGTCAACAGAAACGCGTCGTCTTGTTTCGGAAGCTGAAAAAGGAAGGATTCTCTATGCTGTATCTGGATGGAAAGAACAAGCAACATTGGCGAAGTAACAAGGCGAGGTTGAGTGATCTTGATGAACTGCGTGGTCAAGATGTTGAATTATGTCTGGACGGTCTCATCCACAAGGACATCGCCGACCACTTTGAAACGCTAGCATCGTTCAGATTGCTTGCCACGTCTGTCCATTACCCAATGAAGGACGACGACCTTCCCGTTCTTAGACAATGTCTCGTTCCCTTTTGGACGAAATCAAACTTGAACAAGATTGGCGCGCGCATGAGTTGGACCGAACGTATGATCAACGAGCGATATTACTACTCGGGTGGAAACTTGGGTGACTTTTTGTCGGGGACGGATGCTTCTAGGCTTGCAATCAACCAAGCACTTGCGGTCGTCTGTAAGAATACTGCAGAACTTTTCAACACTCAGTACAAAATCGCGTCGGTGCGTCAAGTTGATCGCTTACGTATGACGACAATTCGAGCGCACAATCAGACAAGCAATTCGATGAAGTATTTGGATTGTGGGGAGTGGATCTGTGTGATCACCTCGGAGTATGCGTTGAGGCAACTTGGCAAAAACGTCGCGCCATCCTACTACGAAGAGTTGTGGTCCAAAGGTCGCATGCTTGGAGACGACGGGTTGATGGGGATTGCTTTTGAGAATTACGTGCATACGATGGCAAGGGACGGACAGACGATCAAGTTGCAGGTGAGGGCATACGACAGAAATAAATTGAAGCAACATACATATGCTGCGTTGGAATTCAAAGCCAACTCGTGTCTCTGCGAAGGTAGAGATGCAGCGGAATGCGAAGCAATCATGCAGAAACTTGCGGATGTCGACTATTGGTATCCCTGCACGCGTTGTTTGGAGACCATCGACAGTGTTGCCAAGCTGAACGTGGGTGGGGAACGTAACGCGGTTGGCTTGATCCAGATAACGAAGTCCGACAATCACAAAATTGACTCAGTGGCACTTGACAAGTATGCAAGTCTCTTTCCGGGCGGTGTCCGATATATTGCGCTGGTGCCAGACAAGAAGACCAGTGATAATTTTCGACTTGCTCCATCCGATCCTCCAACCGTAGTGCCGTTGGACGTTGCATATGTCGCAACCTGGAGTTTGTGAAACGAGGTGCAGAAGTAAGCTTCTCTCTAATAACCTGTCGAAGTCAATAGTGTTCGATTTTGCCTCCTATCCTCGGCTTCTTCTTGAACAATGTATTGATCAACCGAAGCTCATTGTTTTCTGACCACCTGCATGATCTAATAACCTGCAGACAAAAACTATCTCTTTTAATGATGGACATTTATTCTTGATACAGTATATTCATTTGTACACATCCAATCGAAGTATTGCTCATCGTTTTCAACCCTTTTGTTTGCCCCACCGAATGATATAACTATCGTCTCCATCTTGGAACTTACCTTGTAAAAATCGTTTGCTATCAGAGTCTTCTGTTAGCTGGTTGTATAACCATCGACAGTACACGCATCTTTTCCTCAAGAGATTTTCCTTTATATTTTCGAGCTCTAAAACTAAGTTAACTTAAGTTACTATTTATGTGACGTATTTACCCAAATAGCAGACCGTCCACTAGCAGGCCGAGGGCGCGCTATTCGGGTGAGCCACTTAATGAAGGGCGCACAAAACAGGGGTGCCACAATTCTTGGAAGTGAATTCAATCACGAGTTCATCTAGCGCCAAGCTAAATCGTCATGGTGTGCGGCATCTAGCGCCTGCTCTTCTGCTCCTGTTCCGTCACGTTCCGCCCACTGCGGAGAAACCTTGAGCTGTAGACGTCGTGCTTGGCAATGAACCATTCCCGGTGGTCGTCGTCAAAGCCGCTGGCGTAGATTGACGCCCCTGAGGAACCGCGTTCCACGCAGCGGACACCCAGTCTGAGACCGTCTGGACAGGAGGGGGGGCGGGGGTTGCCGCCACGGTGTACGACACCGCGTCGGACTGCTTCCACTCGGAAAATCACGATGATACGCGGTGTTTGAAAGACTGTAGAAGCCAATATCTCCCGCTTTTGGGTACGGAGTGAGGCCACCAGGGATCACGCACATCTTCACGTCCTTCTTGGCGGCCACCAGGGATCACGAACATTTTCACGTCCTTCTTGGCGCCTTCAGTCCTTGCCAATATGGCACACATGAAGTCCCACACAAGATATGCCCTGGCGTCAAAAATGCTTGGAAACGTCGCTCCAACTACCGTAGAAGCAGCTCCTGGTCCACCCATGCTTTTGGCTGTCGAATAAAGAGACATCCACTGACACGGTCGAGTGAAACAGTAGTCTTGCCCTTGTCGATGATAAAAGTGATGAGCTTGCGTCCGCTGAGCGTGACAGCGAGGATCAAAGTGACTTGCATGGACGCAAAACCAGTCGAACGGATCACGATGTGCCGGGCGCATTGCTGCTCCACAGTCCAATCCCGTTGATCTTCAAAGTAAAGAACCGCCTCGTCCATCAGAACGGTACGAGGGGGATCCATGATGGGCTTGTGGAGCTCAAGGAACTGGAGAAAACTAACTGCACGACCGACTAGCACCTCATTCGACAGCTTCGTGAGCGTTATGCGCTTGCGAATCGTCAAATCAAACTGCGCCATGAACCTCGCCACCCAGTTCTCTGACACCATGAACGTTTCCACCGAGTCCGCGCCCTTCTCGTGCTCAAAGAGCCAACGCTGTCTCCTCGCTCCATTCGCGGGTGACCTTTTCCTTGCTGACACGACGTTCAATAATTAAGTCATAAAGGATCTCCTCGACCGTCGCCAACACAGGCTTTCTTCCAGCACCGGGGAGTCGTTTGCAATGAGCGGGAGCATCCGCAAGCTGGTCACGCGGCTTCCACCACTTGCGATAGGCGGAAGTAGCGTAGTTACACCCCGTCCAGTGGAAATGGTTCGCGGTGTGGCTTGGAGCGCCCCCACCCTCGCTCTTGATCCACTCGATCACCGCCTTTTTCTTCGTGATCTCGATAGACGCGTGTTGCCCTGGCATGGAAAACCCGAGTCTGAGGAGCAGAAGGCGCGCAAGGAACGAGAGGGCAAGCAGTTTGAGAATATTCTGCTCCAGAAGTGCTCCAGCGTGGTCACAAGCAGGGTCCTCTATTCAGGCGTGCCTCTTTTTCTTTTGTCGACCCCACAAAGAGGGCACTCAAAACGGGCGAGCCCTTATTTGGGTAAGGCACTCAATTTGGGTAGATACGTTAGTATACTTGTTACTCCTCCCACCGTAATTAGTCTGTGCCAGACTAATTTCGAACCTGAGTTTTTGAGCTTGCTACCTTAAATAGTTGTTGTTAATTCGCAGTCTATTTAGTCTCTTAACTATTAGCCACAATGAAATTCCTAAGAGCAGTTTGTAAACCTATCTCTGATCGCTTGTCTCCCTCTGTTCGGGCATTTAATCTTTTGCGCTGATCTCTTGAATGGTCACATAATCTTTCTTGGAAGCACTCCAAACAAACTTGCAGTTGAATCCCCCTTTATCTTGATCTGGGGTGTTGTTGTTCGTACACCGCAACAGCAGTTACCTGCGCGATTGTTTTATTCCACACGGTGTGGAAGTGTTCATACTTCGTCCTCTGTACGCCTTGATGCACCGCCTCATTTCGTAGTTGCCACATCCAGGTCATCCCAATCGAACAAAATGCCCACCAAAGTCGTTTTAAACTCCTACTGCACGCCTCCGCATTTGCTCCACATCTGTTTCTTAATCTTTCCATCATCGTTTCTGATATTCTTGGTGCTTCTCGTGTCGCGAAATAACGTTGTGCCTGCAGAACCTCGTGTTCTGTCATCCACCAGCCGTTCCAACTACTAAGAAGTCGAAGCCAAAATGTTTTGGCCAGACTGCACCCCCACACAATATGTGTGACCCCTTTCCCAAGTGCGCTACATTGTCGATCTATAGCACACCCTCCTTGTTGATTGTATCCCTCATAGTGGACATTGAGCTGGAACGTGGCCGCTCTATACATGCACCACAATTGATAATCCGAGAGTAAATTTCCATGCTGCCACAGTGCCGCTGGTTCTTGATCCTGTAAATACCAATTCCAGTCTGCTTGTTGTGTTCGCTCTTCCCATCGATGTTCGATCTTCTGTAGACCTCGCGCCAGTAAACTGTAATAAACTTTTCGAAAGGAACGTCGCATCCACTGCTTTATGTTCGCATACGTAATGCCGTCCTTCACCCACCACGGGAATCCGTGAATAGCCGGGTGTGCTGCAAATACCAGGCCCCGTAAGTCCTCCTCGTTTTTTGCTTGCTCACCGCTGTTTGTAACGTTATCTTCGGCAATCGGCGACTTACAATCCCAGTAGATGCCATCGCTGCGTTGTAGAAGAACCCATTGCTTTTGTGTTGTGTTACATACCCCCCCTTATTTGACGCCTTGCAACCGGGTTCCACGTAACATTAGTCCAGATTTCCGGTGTCCATAATAATCGTAACGGCCCCGCATACCCGATATCTTCTCCAATTGGCACCCGCGGGGAGCACAATATGATCGAGAGTAGCCACCTCCCCACCTTAGCTCTTGTGTGGCCGGTGATCCCCTTAACCTTGACCTTCCACTGGTACTGATCCGACGTTATTCTCGTAATGCCCAACTCTTGTATTGTTGACATCGGAATTCTGTCGTATTTCTGCCGCGG
Source organism: Sclerospora graminicola (assembly GCA_001887855.2). Lineage (NCBI taxonomy): Eukaryota > Oomycota > Peronosporomycetes > Peronosporales > Peronosporaceae > Sclerospora > Sclerospora graminicola. Next base: position 5,795 of record MIQA02019591.1, read on the forward strand.
TATACAGAGTCCCATCCCTTCTGATATCCACGGATTATCGTTCCAGTGAAACGTTCCCCAGAAGGTATTCACATAGTCCGGGCTAAGCCCATGCCACTCTTTCTTATCCAAATCCGCTCGAACCGAAATAGTCTCCCCGAATGAAACCCCCGTTGCTGAATCCACGTGCTGTGTTTCGCATTTGCTCCTTAACCCTTTAAGATGTGCCTTTACGTACCTGTCAATCTGCGTAAAGGTCTCCGGAGCTGGGCTTAAGTATCGTGCCAAGTGGTACTGAACTTGTGTCGGCAACTTATATTTCCGGTGCTCCCCTTGTACCTACGAAAGTAACAGGGAGAAATCCATACATTAGTGTGATTAGGCTGCGATATATGCCACCAGCTCCTCCACGCTTGCGAATAGCGGTCTCTTGGCTCCAGTAGCCACATCGTCGCTTCCTTTACTGCTAGCGTATGTATTGCGACCGGGATAGAAATGAGACCTAGTCCTCCTGCACTCTTCGGGATATATAACAAATGAGGCGAAATTTTATGCCTACACGGCTCTGTTGATACTTGGCCTCCCCATAAGAACTGTTTTTGTATGTGAACCAGCTCTTTATACGTAGCATCGTCAGGCAGGAACATCTTCGTCGTGAAGAGAATCGCCGGTATTGCTACTGCGTTGAACAATGTTACTCGGTCCATCACTGTTGTGCTACATTTTGTTGCCGTGAGTAACCATCGTTGGAGCATTCGAATACGTACCGCCCAATTAACTTCCGCTAACTGTTTTCTTCCGATTTGATACCCGAGGTACCGTATGGTATCATTCTTCTTGACTACCGGTGTACCACACCACTCGTCTCGGTGATGGGTATTCTCGAGAAACATGATATTACTTTTCGCAGGTTGAATCTTCAATCCCGAAAGGTATCCAAACTGTTTGACAATTTCCAACGCTGTGTTCACTTGTGTCCCTTGCGCAAAGAAAATTGTTGAGTCGTCTACGAAGGCGGAGAATTTATGTGAAACGTTCGTATCGTCCCCACGTATAGCACACCCTTGTAACCCTTTTTCTTGTTCAATAGCCATACCCAGTGGCTCGACCGCTAGAATAAATAAGAGCGGAGCTAACGGACAGCCTTGTCTGATTCCGGATACTATTTGTAGGGGCTCCGACAGCTCGCCATTCACTAGGAACCGAGCATTCGTTCCATTGTGGAGGGCCCACATTAAATCGACAAATCTTTGCGAGAACCCAAACTAGTAAGCGTTGCCATCAGAAAATGTCGGTCCACGGTATCGTAAGCCTTGGCGAAATCAATGAACATAATTCCTCCACTCTCTTCATCAGTCTTCCCATTTGCATGTTCATATTGTTTCAATATTGCCATCATAATTACCACTGCCCTATCCATGCGCCGTCCGTGAACGAAACCCTGCTGGGAATCTCCTATCAGGCGTCCTAAGAAACTCTGCAGACGTCTTGCTAAAATTTTGGCAAAAATTTTATAACTTGTCTGTAAAAGCGAAATTGGTCTGTAGTCCATAGCATTTGATGATTCCCCTTTCTTCTTGAGCGGTATAATAACTGCTTCGAGAAAAGACTCTGGGGGTTTTGCTCCATTCAGAATATCGTTATACACCATTTCCAAGTCCGGAGTCAGATCTTCTTCGAAATCTTTGTAGAAATCGTTATTCAATCCATCCGGTCCAGCTGCCTTACGTCGTTCTAATGCCTTGATCGCTGCATGTATATCTTCTGCTGATATCGGTGCTAGCAGCCGGTCATTTTCCACATTCGTTACCTGCCTTGTCGTCCAATCTTTTACGAACAAGTCTAGGTGCTTTACCATCTCCTCGGGTCTTACTCCACTATGTGTTCTCCCGAGTACAGCTTTCCAGGTCCAGGCAAACTTATCTGGGATACTCTGATACTTGCTCTGATCATATGCAGGGTCTGCAATAGTGATGGTACGCACCCGTTGATCCCGCTCCCATGTTGCTGTCCGACGGAAAAGCCACCGAATTGATTCGTTAGATCGTTGAAAACGCTTGCCTAATCGTACCTGATTCATTCGGATAACTTCATGCTCCGTGATCCTCAGTACTTGCTCTCGTGTCGTGACCATACCATATAGAGCCAGTTCCAAATCCATCGCTTTCCGTTTTCTTCTCTGTGCTTCGCGCCTCCGAAGCTGAACTATTGACTGCGTCCAGATATACCTTAATCGTTCCCATTTGGCTGCTCCTGTTAGTACTATCCCTGTCTTCTGGATCATAAGTGCTCGGATCTCCTCTACCGCTCGCTTACGTCCAATTCCAGTGATTGGGTACTGCAGCCGGAAGTTTTTGTTCTTTTTATTTTGCTCCTTATCGGTCCGTCTTCGCATGTGTATCTCTACTTGCTCGTGATCAGATGGTACTCCAGGAGTGCTAGTGCTCACCTGTTGCACCCATGCTGAGCACCTTTCGGTAATGTAGAATCTGTCTAAACGACTTGCGGGGTTTCCTCTCCAGAACGTAAAATCCACAAATTCCGCCATATCATCTACTGTCCAGGCCGAAAATTGTACCAGTGCAGCGTCGTGTAAATGACTCTGTTTCAACATAATGGTTAAGTCTCGACATTCCGCTACCCTACCCCTACCACTCCCGAGTCTGTCCAGAATGGGTGTCTCCACACAGTTGAAGTCCCCTCCTAGTATCAAAAACTTTTCAATAGCAAAATTCCAGACTGCCAGACTTCGGTAGAATACGGCACGGTTTCCTTCCATGTCCGAGGGTGCATAAAGGTTGACTAGTTTCCATCGTCCCCATTGTATAGCTATAATTCGCGATGTCCATCTACCCTGTTGCCATGGTTGGAATTGCGTATCTAGGTTAGGAAACAGTAAGATACCTACCCCTCCAGCTTTCGTCTGTGCCAAACTCCAATAAGCCAAGGTTTGCCCCTGCCCATCTACTCGCCACATTCTTTGCCACTGTTCTGTTAGGTCTCTTGCTTCTTTCTGACTTGTTACATGCGTTTCTTGAACAAAAATACACGCAGGCCGGTACCGGACCGGTATATTTCTCCAAGACTGCAACCACTGGTTTCTTGTCTCCACCGAAAATCCTCGTACATTCTGGGTGATCACTCTGAAATCCTCATCCGAATTTCCCTTGTGCCCTTCAACTTCTGAACTCGCTTGGTCTCCCAGTCTTATCACTGTCTGCTTACTATATTCGTCCATTCTATCTAGAATGGCTGATACAGACTGTAAATGCGATAGGTCCCGTGGCACGCCCTTAGTAACGTAACAGGGACTCTTCCCTCGGATTCGTCCCCCGTCCTGTTCCTTCCATATATACTGTTTCCATTTCTCCTACATTCGAAGACATGTTGGTTAGTGATGCTTGCATATATGTCGTAAAATCTTTCCACACAGTAGGATCATCTTTATCTAATCTGTACGCAAGTTCTGCGAACGATCCGATTTTCAGCCTGGCTGACTGGAACCTTCTGATCTTGATCCAGATTGGGTCTGAGGGTAGAGCCGTTTCGCCCAGAATCGCCGCAATGTGGTGACCATACACATTCGCACACAACGCCGTAACTGCAAAGTTGTAGTGTCTGTGCGGAGCACAAAGCTTCCACAGAGCATTCTGACCATACCCGTACTCCTTTAGTTCCTTCCAATGTTGTCTACTCGCCCTAATCGCTGCTCTCTGGTTGTCTCCTTCCAGCATGTGTACTCGAGTTGCCCAGTCCTGTAATAACTTCATGCAATTAGGGTTAGAGTTAGCTTCCGCCTTCGTACTGATCATTATCATTGCGTCCCAGTACTGTTGTCTCCAGTCCTTGACCAACTCACAAATCACGTCTCTGCTCAGACGTGTTATGATGAGATGCGGATGACTGAAACACTCCAATAATTGAAGTAAAGCGAACTTGTCCTTCCTAGCCGCCCTCATCCATTCATTATGTGAGGAGTCGAATGTTGGGAAAGACGTGTTCAATTCATGCTGCCACGCCGTCTTCATGGAATCCCAGACTTGTTGAGATGTAATGTCAGGCTCATCTGGAGGTTCTACTGTCGTTGCTACCCCCTGTAATGAGTCGAACAATTCTCTTTGTACTGGCTCCGCTTCTTGAAGTTTGTCTACCTCTGACTGGGTATACATCCGCTCCACTGCTCTTTTCTTCCTGCTGCGCCATTGCTCCGCGTCTTCTATTCTTGGCTGACCCCGTTCGGGCCCCTGTTCCAGCAATAAAGTCCCATTTGAGAAATTATGCCACTCTAAAAGCGTGCTCTCATCCACTCCCAGCGTTTCAACTACGAAGCGCCGTACTGCTGCATCCCGGAGATTCGAGGATAGTAGTTCCGCTTGCTTTGGTCCCGGTAGGCCCGTCACTGTATCCGTTAAAAACCGAAGTAAATCCTGTCGACCTGTGTTCTTTTCTTGTAAGAGGAAATCAATCTGGTCCTGGAATATGCGTGTAGCCGCTTCACTCATATTCTCGCTTAACCCCTGATCAACTGTTACCATCTGCTGATCCGCTTCATTCCCCGTGTTCTGGTCCCTCGCTGTCTTCACTCGCCCTTCTCGTGTCCTTATATTTCCTTGTTGTTCCGTTACCGCCTCCGGCTCGCTCTTTTCTACGTCCTGCTCTTCCGTATTCCCCGGTGCTACCTCTTCCGTAGTACGCCACCCATGCACGTATGCCGTGTAATGAGCATTTTCGAAATGAAGAATGAGCGGCAGTTTACCTTCAACATTCCTCCACTCTGCCTACATTTGTGTCACCTCTTGCACGCAGTGTTCCAACGTTAAAGGAAATTCTCCACATGTTGCGATTTTTTTTCGCTGGGCTATCCGTGTCTCAGGCGCATAGTGAATTGCACCTAATGTTCCACTCGTTGGGTCCACGCTTATTACATAAATGTGTCTTTGTAGCATCGTACCTAAACATAATAAGGTGTCATTACTGCCCCACGATTTATAACTTACCGTTTCCGTTAATGCCGACGGACTAGTACCATACTCGTGCAAGTATTCTTTGAACGCCACTTCTGATTGTTTTGCCGATATTTTATCATATCCTCTGCCTAAGCTGCGCAAAGATTGTTT
>MIQA02019593.1:0-14192 GCA_001887855.2 Sclerospora graminicola
GGTGCGGTACGACATTAACTTTGGAGCACCCAGGTTCGAGAGGAAGCAAGCACTGTCTGCGATGTGGCGAAACCGGCCATCAAATACGCGGGTGTACCGTCACGCAACACAAACTTATTTCGGAGCATTGTATTGTGGTCGCGGTGGAGAAAGTATAAGCAATTGTTGTGCCGGAGCCGACGTTCACGAGCATGGAAGCGCTTCGGAAGGAGGTGAGGTCGAATTGCCAAGCGTACGACCAAAAAAGAAGCAAGAGGTTCGGTCAAGACGAGCAGCAGGAAACCGGACAGGAGAAGCCAGAGGACCCTGAGCCGAATGAGGGGAGCACCCCCGGAGAGCAAACGGTGGTAAGTCAACGGGCTGAAAAGGAAAATGCGAGTGAGCAAGGAAGGGAAGGATCCCAAGGAGAAGACACGAATGAATGGACCACAGTCGTAAGAGCATCAAAAGGCCAACCTGGGCGGAAAGAAGGGACGACTATAGGCGCACATGTGAACAACAATCTGATTCATGAACAGAAAAAGGACAAAGATAAGGGGATCAATGAGATCAGCCAGGAAGTAGATAACGGAAGGAGCAACAAGCAACACGACAAAGGGGCCGGAGCCAATAGCGAGTCAAACTCAGTAAAAGGTGAACAGCCAGAGGAGGAACCATCCTTAACTGAAGACAACATTCAAAACGGACAGGGTAAAGATGCGGTACGGACAAAACCGGCCAAACCAACTCCAAAGGACAGACAACGCGAAAATACTAATTTGTTAGTCGTAGAGGCACAAACCAAGCGGCGGTTGGCGGAAATTTATGCTACCATACAAGAAAGGGAAGGACCCGTTGATCTATTCCCATGGGAGCAATATCAGTTACCGACTGAGACGGAGCTACACTATATGGATGCTCTTATCGCGATGGGACTTCATAGCGTTCCTACACCACCAACAGGCAACTGTCAAGTGTACGGATTAATACAAGCGTTCTTCAACTCGGCGATGGTGCACTGGCCTGAACTGTTAGAACAAGCGGCTACGGCATTAAAGAAGGGATGTACAGCACGTGGACTAATGGATTTTGCACAAAAATTTCCACCAGGTATAAGAAAGCAGACACTGCGGAGTCTCGGACGTGGCTATGACCGAATATCAGCCAAACAATCGGAGACAGCGTTCAAGGAATATTTGGAGGAGTTCGCCAACAGCCCATCAGGGCTTCAAGATACGGTAAGTAAGAAGGCATGGGGCAGTAATGATACACTGTCATGTATAGGAACACTTCTCCAGCGGGAGATCATCGTGCTAAGTAAAGATCCAGTTAACGGAAAAGCCGGGGCGATTCATTATATTCCGGAAACAAGACTGCATCAACGCAAACAATACGCTACCTGCGGAGAATTTCCGATGTCTCTCAGTAGCTGCGTGCAACTTGTAAGACAGAGAAAAGAGGCGGCATCACAAGATGGCACCGAGTTACCTTTGATGTTACACTACGAGAATGAACACTACCATGCATATATCCATGGGTGGAGAGGGAGTCCGTCTCAAAGGACAAACACGGAGGAGCAGCAGGACATTGAAATGGGAGATGATGAGCGCATAGAGACTCATGGGACCACTAAAACACAGGAACACCCCTTCAAGGGATTAGGCAGCAGTGTCTCCCACAGAGAGGCAGAAGGCAATTCACTCGTTATACACGAGTCAGGGGAGAGGAACACACAAGCCGAAAACAGGGAGGTAAGGTATGTATACCATGCCCAGATAGACAGGCTCCTAGGGATGAAGGGTGCGACAGCCAGGACATTGATTAAGTTCTTTGTCGACACGGTGTCCTACTTACCGATTGAGGACCAAAAGCGGCTGCTTCAAGTAGATCTAACTGACGAAGCGGAAAGATGTTTCTTAGCGGATACGCTTGCCACGGATCAAAAGGTACTGTTAACTTGGTATAACTTTACCAACAATATTCTAATGTTAGAAGAAGGACCGGACCAGCGAGAGGAAGGGTTCTACAGTTCCAGCCAAGAATCAGAGTATATACCGACCATCAAGTTCCCGACTACGACCCTGGCTTTAACTCAGCGAGGCGAACCAGTTGCTAACGGGGATGGAGGCCGAATTGAAGATGCCGAGATGAAGAGACCTTTGAAGAAGCGGACGATTACGGAATCATATGCAACGGAGGTAAGTCCACATCAGGAGGAGGAGGTTCCAGTCATCCGAGAATTGGTGGATGACTTCATAGCGACTGAGACAGCTGATACAACCATGGAAGAAGAGGTGGAGTCTAAGACATGGGCTCATCTATGGGATTCGATGGCGTCAGTGTGGGAGACCAAGTATTCAGTAGCCTTTCCAGTGGCTAATGCATCGCCGACAACCTGGATAAAGGCAGCAAAGACGGACGGGGCGGCGATCGTCCAACTACTAACGACCTTCAATCGGCCTTTCAAACTTCTAGAGCGCCTCAATGACGATACACTTGTGGAGCTAACGAAACCGTGGTACCGGGAGTGCTGGGACCGATTAGTTCAGGAAGGCCAACAGAAGAAAACGGAAGGACTTAAGCCTGGGGACTTTAGCCAATGGGCAGAGCAAGTAGCAAGCGTAGCGAAGGAAACACAGAAAGACGCAATACGGCAGAGTGGGCAAGCGTGGCGTAGATTACGTAAACATAAGTATGGAGGGGATCCGCTCTGGAAGTTGTGTGATCCACACAAGAAGACATCATTTATAAGAATTTCGACGTGCGCACATATCTATGGAGCGCAAATTGCAGCGTTGATTGGCGAAGACCTGCTCCCGGGAGACGATATGTGGGTAAAGCTACGACGGCAAGCGGTGAGTACGCAACAATCGCCGGGTTTTAAAGTGTTGATACGCAGACTGCTGAAGGATGATAAGAAGATATGGAAGGAGATCGACTGCTTCCTTAAGTCTCAGAGCGCCGGGAACCCAGAAAGATCCGGACATTCTCCGACAGACATGACTAGAGGTACGTTGGAGCACCCATTAACACTCTACTAAGGGCAACGCACAGACCGAAGCCGAAATTCGTGAGATAATGGACACTATTGAGCATACTGCACGGAAAAGGTAACAGAAGTATGGGAATGGAATTCCCATAAACAATCAACAAACCGAGACTCGAAGATCATTTCAATCATTACCCAAAATGTGAGGGGTTTTCCGGTCGCATCACGAGACAAATGGCTACAGGCTTGGAGAAACCTCCCAACCAATACGAGACCGGTGTGTATCCTGCTACAAGAGACACATATCACGTCACAAAGAGAGGCGGACCAAGTGGCAGACATATGGGAGCGCATGTGGGGGTACAGACATACTGGACCCAGGCTCTCCTTTTGGAGCATAAGCACTATGAGAAAAGGGGGGGTAGGGATCCTCACATTCCCTGAAGCAGTGGGAAGCATTCAGGAATGGCAACAACCTTTGTGGACGGCACGACAGATAGGAATCACGTTTGAAGATTGGAAGATTCTAAACGTGTATGCACCATCGGATACACCGACTAATCAAGCGTTATTTTATGTAGGGCTGCACAATTGGAAACTATCAGAAGAGCAAAAGGTAATTGTAGCCGGAGATTTTAATTGTGTCGAATCGCCGCTGCTCGATAGGAAAGGACAAACCCGAACGGTAGCTAGCTGGAGATCCGAATGTCCCGAATTATCCCGACTAGTGGAGACGTGCGACCTAATCGACGCATCAACAGCTCAATATTCCTACTGGGATTTGGACAACTCACAAGTGGCGCCTGAGTATACGTTCTGGCGAGGAGAAAGGGCAAGCAGAATTGACCGTTTTTATGTATCAGCGGAGAAATATGGGTGGATACAAGAAGTAATAGTTTCACATCCTGCGGGTCCTACGGATCATGAGCAAGTTGAACTAGTACTCAACCAACCATGGATGAGACACAGGACCAAGTCCAAACTCCAGCGCGTCAAGTACCCGATTAAAAGATGGGGGAGTACCACACTTCAGAATGAGATAAGTGAAGAACACGAGAAGAAGCAACATTTAGCCACAGTAACAGCGGCAACCTGGGACAATAATATGCAGTCATGGGTGAAAGCAATCCAAACAGTGACGAAACGTGAAGCACAGCGGCGTCGCAGAAAGGCACGCATTCTTCAACAGAGCCTGTACGGAACTTGTACAAACAGGACGCAGATGGGACTCATTTTTCAAAAGGAACTTATGAGATCCACTCGATGGAGAAGGGGGCTCAAATTACGACGATCAGTAGATGGAGTGCGATGGCTGTTTCGTAGAACAGCTGTTTGGGAACGGAACCAAAAGGTCTCATCGATAATCGTTGATAATCAACCAGAGTCAAGACGAGAACTAAGTATTCCCGACAAGTTCGCAGTTGTGTGGCAGAGAATACTTGGAAGACGTCACCGACTGACGTGCACGGAAAGTATGAGGGCTAACCTGACTGAATTCGTTCAATTTGACAATGTAGCAAAAGTTTCGAGTGTAGACAATGCACTCCTCATGGCTCCAATTTTGGAGGAGGAAATCAACACGGCAATAAAGAAACTAGAACGAAGGAAAGCGGGAGGGCAAGATGGCCTGAACAATGACTTCTACAAGGATTTTCGAGAGGACCTAATGGATGATTTGCTAATAGTGTATAATGACATTATGCGGGGAGGGAAACCACCTCAGTCCTTCAAAGAAGCAATAGTGATTCCCCTTAGGAAGAAAGGAGATTCCCCGGACGCGATGGATTACAGTCCGATTTCGCTTCTCCAAACCAGTTACAAGATTCTTGCTAAGGTCTTAGCAACGAGACTTCAGACCTTTTTAGGCAAATTGATCAGTGACTCCCAACAGGGATTTGTAAGGGGGCGTAGGATGGACCGCTCGGTGATAATGATGATGAATGCGTTAGCAGATGCACGGCCAGACACGGATCTCAGGCTAGAGGACAGTCGAGGAGTACTACTGTTGGATTTTGCCAAGGCGTACGACACAATAGACCGGGATTTCCTGATGGAGGTATTGGCCAGATTTGGTTTCTCACCGGAATTCATTTTCCTTATGAAACAATTACATGAAGGGACGATAGCAAGATTTTTAGTGAACGGCACGTTATCAGAGCCCATTGACGTGAAATCCGGAATCAGACAAGGATGCCCGCTCGCCCCTCTTTTGTTCATATTGGCGGTGGAACCATTGGGATTGGCGTTGACACAACACACCGGACTCGAAGGATTAACGATTACAGGAGGGGAGGGATGCCACTACGAACACAGATTTTCCTCCTTTGTGGATGATTCGACAATTTTCTTTCGACATGGCCATCAAGCATTAGCGGCGATGACGATCGTGAAGGAATTTGAACGGCTATCTGGGTTACAAGTACAACCAGCTAAATGCAAGTATATCTTCTTGGAGAGTATACCAGTTACTACGGAGTGGTATGGTATACCGGTATTACAACCGGGAGAAACAACCCGGTACCTGGGATATCAAGTTGGTATTGGAGATACAGGGAGAATAAATTGGGAGGACAGAATTCGGGCAATTCAACGGCGGCTACTAACGGCGGCACAGTGCGGAACGTCAGTCATAGAGCGGGTAACACTATTCAACGCAATAGCAGTGCCGGCGATACTGTTCACAGCAAAAAAATTTGCCCCGCCACAAGAAGTGCTCCAGAGGCTAATTCACTTGCAAAAAAGGTTCATATGGAGAAGCCAACTACAAGTGGAACCGAGCAGACACAAGATGTCCCCGGCGTTGCTGTATACCCCCAAAGCTGTTGGAGGACTCGGGCTAATTTCGCTACCGATTGCCATCCATACCTTACGGGTCAAAGAGGCGACTTTCTGGCTATTGGAACTGAAGGACAAATACTCGCAAGCATGGAGGAACTGGGGAGGATTATTTCATGTTAAGTATGGGCAAAATAGACTAACCCCAGTGAAACGTCGTTATGCACCTTTACGCAGAGATGCCTGGTCTTCACAACAACGAACCACAGAACAGCTTCAACAATCGATTAGCCCAGATCCGGAAACAAGGGCGGAAATACAAAGGTACGTAACTAGGTGGCTTCCTACCATTCTAACCGAGTGCGATTGCCAGCTTCAACAGCCTAGCAAAGCGGTGCGGTGTGGAGATGAGTTAACATTAGAAGTTAATTTACAAGAGATGGAATGGCACAACCACATGCCGAAGCACATACAAGCATTCTGGGGCACCTACCAATGGGCGGATAATCCGTGGATACGCGAGCCGTCAGGATTTGCGGTACCAAGAATAAAGTATGATCGTATTCCGCGAATGAGCATTCGAGATTTACGGATTCAAAGGACAAACGCAACATCGTTCAAATGGAGAGTACAAGGAAAGGAAAACAAGGGGCATACCAGAGCAAAAGTGATGAGATGGTTGGCGGTACTAGTGTTATGCTCGCCCAGAGTCGGCATTGGTGATGTCATCGGACGCCCGCCTCAACTAACACTTTGGAATCACGATGGAGCACTAGCAAAAGTCCAATGGGTATTGGAAAATTCCCGGACTATTCAAGGAATCTGCCCAGACACGAGATGCAGGTATAGGTTTGGACAGCAACAAGATGGACTTTACTGGCAGAATCTAGATTCGATGGGGGACGATCAGGATACAATCAGAAGAGTGGTGTTCGAAGCCAATCCACTGATACACGAGATGCCTTGGTCAGTCACGGAGAAAACGAAGAGTAAAGCAGTCAGTTACCAGTTGAGGCGTTCCTTCAAGGGCTTATATCAACAGTATGTGGCGCGATCGCTACGACAGATAGTAGACAAATGGACGACTAAATGTGCAACGGACCGGGTAGCGTATGAATGGCTAGAGGAACCACCAGAAGGGTTGTGGGATCACCACAATACGATTACGGATTACCAAGCATGGACGATCTATCGCGCGGCTACAATGCAGCTTAACGTCTTTTATGATGGTTATGTTTCGGCGCGGAGATGTGCTATAGATTCAGAGTGCACATCTCCGGGGAAAGGGGTATCACATATAATGTGGGGGTGCCGAAGAGCCCAGGATTTCTGGGCACGCTTACTAAGTCAATGGTTTGGCGAAAGATTAAGTGGGGAAAACGTGGAGAAGTATCAAAGACAGTGCATGACACGCCACCCGCCGCCTATATCGACACATTTGATGCACAAATTAGAGCAACGATGCGGGGAGCAGGCAGAGGAATGTGCAGTGCATTTGAATCGAGTGTGGTGGATTTTCTGTTCCGTAGGTATCACAGCGCTATGGCAAATGCGAAACGATAGCGTACACAAAGGGATTCGGAGATCCAGACCAGAGCAGACAGCAACAATGTGGAAAATGGCCTTGGAACAGGTCAAGGCAACGGCAGAATTTGAGACCAAGGGACACAACACCCGAGTGAGAGGTATACAGTTGAAAATATGCATTGAAGTGCTGACAGGCAACGGACGCAGACATCAACATGATCAGCGAACGACAAACCAGTATCCGATAGCGGACTACTCGGCTAGATCAGATAGAAGTCTACAGACAGTTCTCAGGCAATTCGTGACAGCTAATAGTGTTTAAGACTAAATAGACTGTATTTTTTTTAAAAAAAAAAAAAATAGATATGTCTCTGGAAAAATATACAAGCTGACAAAAGTCGACCAAAAACCCACCAAAAATATCGAAAACATCAGTTTTTCGCGGCATAGAAATGTCGTTTAAAAACCCTAAAAGTCGACCAAAAATATCAAAAACATCAGTTTTTCGCGGAAAATCTTTACTGCGAAAAACTGCTGCTTTCGATTAATCAGCCAATCGTGGGACGCGTAGCAAAAATACACACACATAATTGGTCAGCTGATGTTTCCTGCGGAAAACTGATGTACTGCGATAAACTGATGTTTTACGCTAGAATTTTTGCCTGGTCACTAAAATGAATAGTGTCAATTTTGCATGTCTTTGCGCCTTCTGCTTTTATTGAGGAATTACCGTAATCCTTATGCAACATATATTTTTCCGCAGAATTTATGTCCTTCCTGACACCGTAATATAACCAATTATATAAAGTCAATTAATAGTAGATCGTAAGTAATTAAACCAAATATTACTGTTTGACAGGGTTGGGCCATGAAAAATATAGCTGTCAGGAAGCACATTAGGATTACGGTACCGTTATATGGATTTTGTGTGCTTTTTTGTTTTGTAATCAAACCAATTATAACTAGGGGAAATCGCTAATCGGTACCCTAAATTAGCCATCAATTACTAATCAGTACCCTGTTCACATAATTATTGCTAATCGGTACCGAGATCCGCTCTTTTTGCCATCAGCCTTGCTAATCGGTACCCTTTAAAAACTAGCGAAGAACAAATGCTGTTTCTAATAACAGAACGACGCAAAAGAGTATTGGTGAAGGCGAATAGATTCCTTTTACGCTCACTCTTTTGCGTGTTACATTATGAAAAAAAGAAGTATTTTCAGTTACTGAAGTCGTTAAACGAGTTGTATATTTTTGGTGCCCAAATGCGTTCCAGGACCTTACAACGTATTTTTTTCCTTGGGGATATCCAAGATCTCAATGGGGCTATGTGCAACTCTAACGTTACATTGTACTAATTGCAGCTTTTTTTAAGGATGATTAGAACTATGCTGGCTATTGTAACTATCTTTTACGATTCTGTGGCGCAACTACTCCGCCAAAAGTTTGAAGATACGTGCAACGTGTGGATAGTGAAACCCAGTCGCTTTAAGCATGGAGCCAACAGCAGCTAAAAAGATTTTGTTGCTAGGAATTAAAAAAATATGGTGCTGCTGTTATGTGTAAGTTCGATTTTGCTTTGGTGTGTCGAGTACAGTGGGAAAGAAGATAATCAATCGTTTCAATGCTGTTTATCTAGATAATCCGACATGTTGCGTAACAAAGCACTTGTCGATTTTATGCAGAATACGCAAGCAGCGTTTAGACAGCAAGGAGGTTCGTGAAATAGTTCATTTCCTTCTTACGGGTACCGATTAGCAAGGCTGATGGCAAAAGGAGCGGGTCTGGGTACCGATTAGCAAAACTTATGTGAACAAGGTACTGATTAGTAATTGATGGCTAATTTAGGGTACCAATTAACGATTTCCCCTTATAACTAACGTAAAACATCAGATTTTCGTAGGAAATTGGGTACCTTAGCCAAATTAGGATAACTTTGTTCAATCAGCAGACAGGTGGAATCCGCATGAACCAATGAAAAGCTCTAATCATGGACTAGGTGGTGGTGTAAAGGGTTATCCTTAGAGATGTCTCTGGAAAAATATACAAGCTGACAAAAGTCGACCAAAAACCCACCAAAAATATCGAAAACACCAGTTTTTCGCGGCATAGAAATGTCGCTTAAAAACCTAAAAGCTGACATAAGTCGACCAAAAATATCAAAAAACAGCAGTTTTTCGCGGAAAATCTTTACTGCGAAAAACTGCTGCTTTCGATTAATCAGCCAATCGTGGGACGCGTAGCAAAAATACACACATATAATTGGTCAGCTGATGTTTCCTGCGGAAAACCGATGTACTACGGAAAACTGATGTTTTACGCTACACCTTTTCCCGGTTGGACTAGTTTCGGACCAAAGTTGGATTTTTAGGTTTTGGAAAATGAGGTTTCATGCAATGTCGGATTCTTTAACAAGCAAAGTTGAATTATTTTGCGTATTTAGTGGAGACATAACTGTGAAAAACACTTTTCGATGCGCCGTGCCTACAGCGCAACAATGGTATGACAACAATGTGACTACTTTCCAATGGAGAGTTATCAGGAGCGATTCCGGTGGTATCAGGCATCCGGCAGGATGCCCACTTGCACCATTACTCTTTATCCTAGCGGTCGAACCATTGGGACTGGCGATTACTCAAGACAAAGAAATGGAAGGACTGAAGCTGGGAAACGCAACCATGCAATGAGAACATCGCTTCTCTGCATTTGTCGATGACTCTACCATTTTCTTTCGTGAAGGCAGGCATATGGAACGTGCCCTGAAAATTGTAGAGAAGTTTGGACATTTACGGATGCAACCAAGAAAGAGTCAAGTTATTTTGTTGGAAACCGATGCTCATCAGCGGTACTGGTACAATGTACCAGTATTGCAACCAGGCGAATCAGTACGTTACCTTGGATATCAGATTGGGCTCTCTTCACTAAAGGCCAAAAACTGGGCGGGGAGAATACGAGCTATGCAACGACGACTCCTGACAGCCACTAAATGTGGTACATCGGTAGTTGAAAGAGTCACACTGTTCAACGCGATTGCAATCCCAGCTATCCTGTTTACGGCGAAAGCGTTCCTACCATCAGAGGAAACGCTTCGAGAGCTGGTAGCGCTACAGAAGCGGTTCATCTGGAGCAAGGCGATGGACACAGAAAGGGGACGACACAAAATCTCTCCGCTATTACTGTTTACCCCGAAGAAGACAGGTGGATTAGGGCTCATTTCTATTCCAGCTTACACACACTGATGGTTAAGGAAGCGACGATGTGGCTGCTTGAGCCAATAGACCGCTATAACATTGCCTGGAGAAACTGGACGCAGCTCAACAAATGTAGCACTTCTAACATGTGGTTCTCTTTCTATGACACTGGTAAGCCGGAGCGCAGACTTAACAGAGGAAGCGCTGTTGCTATGATTAGAGGATCTCTTGCAGATACGTTAGTACCAACGGTAGAAGAGCGACAAAGCCTGTGGGGGTACGTCACGGAACATCTATTAAATTTACGGGAACGCTGTGACACACAAACAGTAGAGCCTGCGATTGGAGTGCATCAAGACGACGAGGTGTCATTAACAGCAGAATTAAACAAGATACCATGGCATGGTCTGGGGAATGGACACTTAGTGCGCTTTTGGGGAGAGTACACATGGTTTTCGAATCCGTGGATACGGGACTTATCGGCGTGCCATCTATCCTCGAAGAAGTTTGACCGATGTGTTAAAGGAACGATTAGAGATCTACGTATCTTGAAGGTGTCAGAAAACACTTTTTCGTGGAAGGCGCAGTTCGAGTCGAAGAAGGGACACACCAGGGCGAAAGTAGGGCGATGGCTACTAACAATAATACTCTGTTCACCGCGGGTATCGATTGGTCTATTTGTGGGGGATCCAGGACCATTACGATTACTTTTGTCGCCTAAACAATGGATCTCCATGGAATGGAAGGTGCAAGGCGGGAGGAAGATAACCGTTGTTGATGGTAGGACTGGAAATCAGTGCGTGTTGCAGCAACGACAGGACGGATTGTATTGGGACTGTGTCAAGATGGTTACAATGGACCAGAAGTCAGGCTATGCTAAGGAGACTGAGTGGCCGCATGGTTTAGTTTTCGAAGCGCATCCGGCCATTCATGGTATTGCGTGGGAGACGAACGCAGAATTTCGTCCTTCATCCATCAAACACTGGTTGCGGCGGACTTTTCGAGGACTTTATTACAAGATTATCGCGAAGTCTTTACACAAAATGGACACACGGTGGCAGTGTAAACGAGAAAGAGATACGTGGAATGGATTTGTGCAGGATCAGACGACAAGGATGTTTGGAAGCATGACCACCTGCTGTCTAATTATCAACGTTGGTGCTCGTATCGAATGGCTACGTTCCAGCTCAATTGCTTTTACGATGGATATTCATCACAAGGCGGGTGCACAATGGATGATCATTGTTTAGCACCGGGGAAAGGTGTCACACATATAGTGTGGGGGTGTACGCGTGCACAGAAACTGTGGAAACGCGTTTTAAGCTTGTGGAATGGTTGGTGGGCAAATGCGGAGGATTTATATCAATATAAATGGCATTTTGTCACTCGGCAGGCACCGCCAATATCACCGATAATTATGCAGCGGCTAATAATTCGATGTTGGCACCAAGCCCAAGCGTGTAGTAAGGAGATGCCCAGACTGTGGTGGGCGTTTTGCTCGATAGGAGCGACGTGGTTATGGCAGCTTCGCAACGAACATATTTTCCAAGGAATAAGAAGGAATGCGCATGAGCACTTGGGTTTTCTTTGAAAAAAAACCTTGGAGCAACTTCAAGCGGTCATTGAGTTTGAAAAGAGACGTTCCAGTTCAAGGTTACGAGGATTCCGGTTGCAGATATGTCTCGAAAGCATCCAGGGTGAGATGCAAGACCGACCTATTGATCGTCGAAATTTTTTACTTTCGTTACGACGGATTGAGTATCGATCAGAGGAAGGTTTACACCGAGTACTACGAAATTTTATTGTAGCTAATAGTTAAAATTTACTAAATAGACTACGTTTTACAACAACAACAATGTGACTACTTTCAAGGTGTAACAAGGTGACATCTTCAACTACTGCTGTCTTCGCAGTTAAAGGTTCATTCGTAGACGAGTAGCAAAAGCAGGTACAGAGTGTGATGGAATGGTACATGAACATGATGTATATTTGCTTGAGACCTTCATTTCCATACTCTGAAGAAGCACCTTCGTTCAAAGCCATAATTTATCTCAATTTGGTTGGAACCTTTCGCGATGTACGGCTGAACATAACGAAGTTAAACTCCAGATCCTAAATTATACTTGTGATGCATTTCTAGGTTGTTTCTAACACGGAGATCAGTCAGCTTCTGGGTTTGTCATACCAACTTCTGGATGGAGAAGTAGACCTGGATCGTTTCATGGTAAGCAGTACGTTTTTGAGACATATATGTGAACATTGAAGTTTAGCTAATCATGGTGTACTGAAATTACCGTCAGATTTTGATCAAGAAGAATGCGTATTCACGCTTAAGTGTGTGCGCAATGTTTCTAAACGGAGTCGTCGATAAAGCCGCGCATGATCTGGCTAAAAATATTTGCCTGCAAATGGACGAGTATTTCCAGCTTCAGCACGATATTTGGACTGCTACGGGTGAAAAAAAGGTAGGAACGGATATCGATGCAACAAGCAGGTAGTTCAAGGGCCAGAACGTGCTTCGCCTAACAGAAATAAAGACTATCGAAAAATAAATTACGGGCGAAATCCACCCTAGTGCAGTTGCAGCCGTCAAAAAGCTGCACAATGAGCCCGACCTCACTTCGGTGTACCACCGTTACGAGGACAAGACACTCTGCGAGGAGATCGCGCAAGTGACAATACTGCCTTCAGATGCTTTTACTTTGCCGATAACGAAAATCTTCAAGCGCAACAAGTAAGCACTGGTGCTGGAGTGAGAAACGGATGGGCTAGAGGCAGCGTTAGATTAAAGCTACAGACTTTATGTCGACAAAATTCCAGAAATAAATATAAGAACTTTGCTATTGTCTAGTGTTATGTAGAAGTAGCATCTATCGGTATAACGTGATCCGTAAACATGTTGCCATTTGTCATTTCAAAGATAACGACAAGGTTCGTCTCAAATTCATTTGATTTTCTGTCTATTGCAAGTACACTGCATGTATAATACCTGCTAATAGAGAACTAAGATCTAGTTATAATTGGATTGGCTGTATCCAATTACAAAACATAAAAGCACACATAATCCAATTATATTATATAATTCCTCTATGAGGAATTATATAATATAATTGGATTATCTATGGCAGATGGCAGTCTAAACCCCTGAATTGTCTATTCTTCTTTTTCTCTGAGAGGCAATCCTAACGGGATCATGAGCCGTGATCCCGTCGGCTAGAGGCTGAGGAAATTTGCTAATGGGGCCGACAAAAATGGGTTCAACCTTAATGGGCCGCTCGGACTTAATAGGACATGTATGATACAAAAGTTATGCAGTCTACAATTACCGACTCCATAATGCGTTTCTCATAGAACACTACATACCCTATCGAGTGCAAATTTAGTACGTGTCAACATTAACGTTGTGACATCATTTTCTACTGTACTCTTAAATGGTATGAGCAAACAAGTCACCATTTCTACGTCCAAAAGTAGCATAAAGTTATATCTACATGAGCGTCTTAGCCTTGTCGTTTTTTTTTACCTTCTGGAGAGGCAAAAGCCAAAAGAAATCATTACATCCGGCAAGTCACTAGCTTTTGTAGAGCGCGTGATGCTGCTTCTCGATAAACTTGATGCGCTTGAATTGTTTGGCGTAAATGCTGAGCTTCACCTCGGTCGCGATGATGATAAAACACCTGAAGCTGGTGCTACGGAAATGGAAAATGGTAAAGCTACTAACAATGAAGAAT
>MIQA02019595.1:0-35367 GCA_001887855.2 Sclerospora graminicola
GCTCCGTCGTAAAGATATGACGGTACTGTTCCTCGTCCGAGCTCAGACTCGATTGGCCACTTTCTTCTTCAAAACCCGAACTGTCTGATTCCTTCGCGATCATTCGAATCGCTCTGGCTGGTCGGGCTGCCGGTATCTTGCCCTGATCAGGGTGTGGCTTGGACCGGTACCGGTTCGATCCTACCTCGACCTTGGGCTATCGACTCTTGGCCCGCTGCAGCGTCCTCAGAGTCAGTTCCAGTTGTTCTGAGTCCTTTATACGGAGCAGGGTTAGCTGATCAGCCAGATCGCGATTATCCAGAGTACCAATGAAGTGTTCGACATGTTCGCGGGCTATATCCGGGTGCCGTGGGTCCTTGATCGGCATTTCCGCGCGTAGACCAGCAACATTCAACCGATGTAAGTACTCGATCGGCGTCTCGTCGGATCTTTTCTTCATGTGGTAGTACTGTCTAGCGACAGACACCCCGAATTGCAATATTGTTCTTCAAACTCTTCACACAAACGAGGCCACTTCAGACGCACTTCTCGACTCAGCTGTTTAAGCCAGTTCTTGGCCGGACCTTTCATTAGATCAGCGAAGATCAGGCATCTTTCAGCTTCCGGTGTCTTGCCCCTCAGAAAAGCTGATTTAGTTCGACTTAGCTAAGCTCTGGCCTGATCGTCGTCCATATCCTTGCCGGTGAAATCTTTCAATTCCGAGATCGCAGACATTCGCACTCGGGTAATCGTTCCGGATTCACTGTCAAATGCCTGCGCGGAGGCCATATTCGCCCTACGAGGCATCTCAATGTCCAGATCATCTGGATCGAAATGCTGACTGATCTCGCCTTCTGACTCCATGTCCACATCACTCCGTGGGGGTGATCTGTGAAATCGATCTTGGTGATCGGCCTGGCATATCGAACGAACAATTCCGGCTGATCGGACTGATTCCATATCCACGTCCACGGGTCTCTTGACCGATTTCTCAGCGGACTGATTCATGTTCGATGCTGATCGCCATGGTTGTCCTTGTCCAGGTGTGTACTGAGGCAATCCATATTGTTCACCCGCAAATCGGTTCATCATTGTCGCGAACATGGCTTTTAATTGCTCTGGGACCTCCGGCATGTTGGTTGGACCGGTATTGGAGGTCGGATTGGCCTGTGGCACTTCCTGAGCATCTTCGAAACTATCGTCCGATCCGACTCTGCCAGGTTCCGGCTTTCTCTTCCTATTCTGCGACTCGATCTTGGGGTCGATCTGCTGGATCCCTTTCGGGCCCAACGTCATACGTGTGATCCCAACCGAGGAGTCGGTGGATGCCGCTCCAGATTGTGATGACGATTGATAGATCGACTCGATATCCATAGGATACTCCACCAACTGTGATCGGTGCGAAGGATCCGCGATCGGCGACTGAACCACTGGGTTCGCCCCTAGTAACGAGGCAAGATGATCATACAAGGTGATCATAGATTCTCTGATCGTCTCTTGATCCAGATCGAATAGCATATTCGCGTCGAAGGCACCAGTAGTGAAGCCAACCTCGTCGATCTGCGCCAAGAGGGTTCCTGATCAGATCAAGTTGACTGCCTGTGATCACCGGCCGGGTCGCTCGACCTTCCAGCTTCCCGATGATCTTAGGCTTGATGATCTTCATCACTGGGTTGGTAACCAGGAACTTGTGAAACTCTCGAAGATAAAACAGTCGTTCCACATCTTGGACAGTGGTCTTCTCGGCTGGTTCGGTCTTCTCTTCGTCTTCTTCGAAGATCTTCGGTTTAGGTTTCACATATTTTTTAGGTGGATCGCAATGATCCGCCCCCATGTTTTTTCTGTATTTTTCCATTTTCTTCTTATGCATAGGATCAAGGTTAACACCTCGATCCTTTCCTGGGTTATAGTCAACTTTACTATAACCCAGATCGGCCCCGATCGGGGCCATGTGGGGAGTTATTTCATATTTAATCTCGACCTGGCACTCCACCAAACCGGGTCGATCATCGCTTCCTTTAGAAATGGACAGCATCGGAGGCGATACGCCTTCCTCCAATACACCCGAAAAAGTTTCCTCCACTTTGATTTTCACATCGTTTTCATCATCAAAGGAATCACGGTGATATCCTGAGTCACCAAGTGATCCGGGCACGCGCACCATTGTGGTGGAGCCGATTTCCAAATCCATGACCGAAGTCGTGGGTGGAATCCGGATACCCACTGGCCCGGACGACCAATTATCGGAGGGGGTACTCCGTCGATCCTGATCAGCATTGGAATCAGATGAATCACCACTGTGGTGACTGATCTGATCCTCCCGGTCATCCGGCCGGTCTTCATGCTCGTCAGGATCAATGTTTAACTTCATCTCACCTTGTGTACCCGTCGATCGGGGCTGATTACACTCACTTAGGTGGACTCGGTGACGAAAACGATGATCTTGATCAGGTCGGAGGGTTTGACCTTCTCGAGACGGGGGGTGTCCTCGGGTGGAAATCTTCACCGGAGAACGGGTTGGGGTCGACACTTATTCAGTATCTAGGCACTGATCAGGAAAGTTCGTCTGATCAGCCCAGCCAATGAGAGAGAGATATAACGAAACCAAGAAAACGCGATCAATCCACGATCTTCCACAGTAATCCACAAACGTTATCTCCAAAAAACGATACCAATATTATTAACGTGTTCCAAACACGTGCGCGTTGCGGGTGAGGTTCGATCACCTAAAAACAAACCCGTCGGAGGCCTTCCGGTAAGCCAAAATGCGTCTAAGCGCGTCTTAACCGGGAAACAGTTGAGCAAGAGGGGACTAATCAACCCTGTGCTCCCAATGACCGCACACGTGGCGGAGCGACTCTTTGCTTTAGGGGGAAAATCTAAACCTGTTATTATATATGCAAAAGTCCTATACCTGTGTACCATACATCAAACCATGCCTGACTATACTTCGAACCTATTTACTTCGTCGCACGGTTGCGTAACACCCTCTTGCCCATCCTGGCTGCACCTTCAAGCTGATCTGTACCGCTTCTGCCCTGATCACGACCCGACTCTTCAAAAGATCTTCAACCCATCCTGATCTTCAACAAACGACCTTGAAACCACTTGAGACCTGCTCTTCAGCACTTGTTCACTTCGTATATAGTCCAACCAAACCGAGAACTTACTTGCCCTTGCATCGGAACGCTTATCAGAGGCTGATCAGCCCTGATCACAATCGCCATAGTGATCGACCGAGTGATCAGGTGGTGATCAGGCTGATCAGCCCTTGATCACCTCGGGAACGCTCTGGGTCATCATCATCACGACTCAATTCATCTTCTAAGTCACACTTCCGATCTTTATACCCCGTCAGGACAACCATACAACACCGATCTCGGCTGATCAGGCCTGATCAGGCCTTGCCACGTCATCTTCGGACCAACCAAAGGTTCACATCACTCACACAACCTGTCAATCCACATGCCCGATCTTCATTCTTCATCTGATCTTCATTCTTCGGGCGTGACAGGCCGATCAGGCCGTAACTTCATATCATAGCCAGCTTCAACCACTATACCATTCAGAGATCGGCTGGTCACCTGCCCTTGGTACGTCATGTCAACATTCACTATTTCTTATTACATCCACGGGAGCTCCACTTAGTAACTGTAATAACGATCGTGATCGTAATCTCCATCATTCCGCCAGTGCCTGGGACTGGGCTTAACGACCATACTTGGCTGATTTCTCCACGTCGTAAATATCCGTTGGCCACCACCTTTTCTTCTTAATCGTGATCAACCTCTTCCCACCCATCAACCGTCATATGTTGATGGGTGTTCTATCGTCACCAATCAACGGCCATGTGTGGTCCACTTCAGTCCCAATATTTTCCGATCGCTTCACTACAATGACGTAATCGTCAAACTTACATGTATTGTCGGTTACGCTTTGCTTTACTTTTTGATTATCCTCCTTACCGACATATGCATAGATACTAACGCTAGACCGCTCGGCTCGAACCAGATTCCAATCTGGCGAGCGATCTAGTTTAACATTTTTTAAAACCAGGGCGGCAACATTCCAGCATGCGTGGTCGGGACATACCACTTCTTCATCTGGTTGTAAAACTCATCAATAGGGCAATGTCCAGCCTCGTGCACTTCCCCGCAAGTCTTGCAGGTGAACAGTGTTCCGCCGGATGTCCTTTCCTTTCGCACTTCTTGCAGGTCAGCCGCTTCCAACAGCTCGGTCGTCATGCTTGATGGACCCACATTGGGTACACTTTGCTTCTGGGGTAATCCTGGTCAGCTTTCGAGCCGGAAAACCTTCTGGTTGGCTGATCCCGCCTGGCAGCCTGGATGGCTGACTGGCTTCTGCCGAGAAAAGGTACCGATACTGTTCCTCCTCAGACTCGCCCCCAGACCGCTGGTACTCCTCTTCCGAGCTAGTCGTATCCGACTCCCGGGCGACCATGCGGGCCTCCGCCTCTCTCCAGTGTGTAACGTAACTCGGTATCCAATGTTATATGGTTTCTTTATTAACCTGGACCACACTCCACACTGCTCGTAAGATCGTCGTAATGCCAGAATAAACAAATAGTGTATTGACCGGGCTAATGACACAAGCAATCTAGAATCTTGCATAAATCCCAATGACCGGTTCCGAACCATGGATTTAATCGTTTAATTGGCCTCTTTACTTTGACTAGAGTCAGTAGTAGCGATACTAATCACTTGTTTATCCATCTCGCTCCCTCTCAACTTGTAAACTTCGTGTCGAATATTATACATTTGCTTGTGATATGACGAAATTATCAGTAGTGAGCCTTCGGCCGAGCTGCCTCTTTCGCATCCAAACTTAATGCAACATTTATTCGCCGAACAAGTTCCAACTTAACGCCAATTTGATAACATTTTGCAGCTCATCAGGATGTGCTTTAGTCGCATTTCCAGATACCAGATCATCATGCGTGCTAATCCATATAACATGCTCTGAAGATATTCTTCAGTTTTGTTTGGAATCATTCTGCACACGTGCGCTGGAGGCAGTTTTAATTCCTTCGGATAATCGTCAACTTGGGAAGCTCGATCTAATATCTTGTACGGGTAGAATGTCTGTAGAAATCTTGTAATCTTACAGTGACTTCGGAATTTAGCTGTCATGGTGATCCAAACAATAGTTAGCGATCCGTGCCTCTGGGCCCTGTGATGCTCAAATGTATGTAAGATTGACCAAGTTCGTTTGTGGCGTCTTTCCATTTTGTTTAGCTATGTCTCTTCTCTTCAACCAGAGGTGTATAAGCATACAATTGATACGGATCGCCAATGCCACCATCACTTCAGTTGTGGGCGTAAGGCTTGTAATAATGACAATTCACAAGTTTGGGTTCCTTTATCATTCATAATAAGATGAAACTACAAAGCACGATATCCTCGTCGACTCAATTAAGATAATGTAGTCAATATTATTCTGGCTTTATTCTACACATTATTCAAAGCCTTCTTCATGACCGCTTTGCTATGTCGATTCCATCCAGTATTCCACAAACGTTCCCTCTCCATTCGTTTAATAAACAATTTCTTGCAATCTTCGTCCTCCAACATTCTGCCCTTCGGTGTTCCCAATCGTAATATGGTATTCACGTCTACAAACTTCGATGTCAATAACTTCCTCATCAACGATGGCATTCATCTCGGATACTATAGCAATTGTTTTATTTGGGTATGTTCACCAAAAAGCTGTTACCAACGATGCAATGGTGGATGTCTTTCCATATCCATAGGAGCCTCGTGCCAGGATGACGCCTTGTTTGTTGATCCTTCGTTGACCATCTTGCATTGTTTTGTATCAAGTGTTCTTGCATAATGTCTATACGTTCTGCTCCCTAATGCTTTGGCTACTTCTGTGATATCGCATCCTTCTGTCGTCGGATTGCGGTCAATAATACTTTGAACAATGCTGGGTAAGGGGTTCATGGCTGCTAATTCCTCCACATTGATCAACCGTTAGATGTGGCTGAGGCCGTCAGATGTGGCTGAGGATATTAGTCTTGGTTTCCCAGAATAAATTATCCACACAAGCCCATAGGTCTCCAATATATACGTTCGTCATGACCTACGCGCTGATATAAGCATTCAAATCCCCATGATAACGTATTCATGACCATTGTAGGAATACAGTTCCCTTACATCTAACGTTCGGATTGATCCAGCACTGTTTCCACTGTTCATCACTTGTTGCATAACTGGATGTGTCGTGCCAATTAACAGCACGACATGTTCTACGGTAACGGTTGCTGTGTCATATGGCCATTGCTCCGTAATATAATGTACCACTCCATAACTTGACACTTTCAACTGTACCACTTGATTAGTGCTCTCTGCAGCCACTAACGATTCGTGGGTGGTGCTACACAAAGCGTCATAATGGGCAGCCAGAACCATAGTTAGCCAGTAATCTGCAATCGACTTATAAGTACTTCCTGATCCTGTAAATACTTTCAATACCGACAAGTACGCGTGTTTTTGAGCTGGGTATCGTTGGTGTATACCTTCAGACAGCAAAAGTTATAGGTTATATTTACGGGGTTTATATGCCCCCCTCACCACTCTCGTAAAAATACAGCTAAAGCTAATCGATCACGCTGTATCAAAGTGGCCACTGCAACCATCAATCGCTCTTCTCCCACAGCAACTCGAGTGGGTCGTCCGTCTTGCTTTAACTGTAAAAACAGTTTCGTGTTGTTCCTTCCATATCTTCTGGTGTTTTGATTGATATAGTCTACCCATTTTCGCTGTCTTCGTAAGGATGCTGCATACACCTCAAAAAGTGTAGATCCTTTTTATACTCAACATTTTCACACACGACTGCTGTAAACCACTCTTTTCGCCGATGACAATCGACTGTAGAGTTCGTGCTCGCAATATATGATTCCCGTCAGATTCGTCAGTTCTTGTTAGAGGGGTGGCGAACCCTAAGGCAAACCTTCTGCCTCTCGCAGTCCGTTTTTGTCTCCATCATTATCAGGTTCATCTCCATACTCCTCCTCCACTGTTTCTCTGTGAATTTCGGCCGTAACATCACCTATCCCTTCAAGTGCATCTGCCCCTTCTTGCGCAGACCAGGCGCTACCCACCTGGGATATATGTTCAATTGGGGTGGGTTCTTTTTCTTCATATTCTTCTTCATCTTCTTCCATTGATTCCACTAAATCCATTGATTCTGCTCCACCTTCTTCCTGATTCAAGTCCACTAAGGAGTCATCAGGCTGATCATTTATCTCTAACGTATGAGTTGAACCTTCACTGGCAGTTTCCTCTGTGTACCCATTTGTGTGGTGGAGGTCGTTGTAAATCGTTACTCAAATCCACGCTAATCGGTGATATACAATTGGACTCGGTTTCATTACCCCATCACTCTGTACCGCCAGTGCTATCTACCATGCATGAATGAACCGCCACGGTATCCTTGTATCTTTAGACATTCGACGACATGCCGTAAACTTCGGTTTTATTTTCGCTATGGCGTCTCGTAAAACATCTTTTTGCTCTTCTTCCCCTTACACCGTAGAACGTTCCAGCTTCCCCTTCTCCATTTGGAGCCGTTTCATACGTCGTTCCACCGCAACATTTGATCGTGACACCGTCCGGCATTTACATGTTTGTCGTTTTTGTTCCAGCTGTTGGTCGATAAGTTTGTAATCCTTGATTCCCTTCCGCATAAACACTAGAAGCACGTCATTCCCCTTGTTATCCACCTTGAGGCTGCACGGCCCGTGTCAAATCGCTCATTCGTCATGAGTCACGTTTGCCAATACCCTCCGCCCTGTGGTTCAGTTTGGACGCTTCGGCTCGTACGGTCCGTACCCCTTTGTTATTCGAGAAGGCTTTATTGTATTCCTTTCTTCATTGGTTTCTTTTTGTAAGCTGGCAATGTTAGATACTTTCAGCACACGTGATCTCTTCTTCATCCCATACATCAAAATTCCGCTTGGCAACCCACCTGTGTTTACATGCCGTAGCGGTCCTGAGTGGCCACTGTTCTTCAAATGTCGTTTTACTGTCGACACAACTCAGCCTTTGATGCGCCTCGGTCGGCGGGCAAATCCAGTAAGGCTCTAAGCGCTGTCTCTTGCTCTTCTGTCCAGGGTTTAGCCATGACAGCAGGTCTCTTACTCTTCTTCACTTCTGAAGGTGGCAGAGGGAACCTGATGAAAGGAAGGGCAACATGGATGATAACGACGAGAAGCTTTACGAAGTATCCACCGATAAGGGTCAAGGCAGTGAGCGTGTCTCAGGAGAAGGTTCGGACGACGATCATATATTGATGATGTGACATTTGGGGAAAGTACGTAGGGGAGAATGAATTCATCTCCGACCGACGATTCGATTCAATTACAAGCTTACCGTTCAGAAGATATGTCACGCCAAAGTCGACGCATTGATGTTGGATTCTCCGAGCGGTCGTTGTGCTGCTGAGCTGCTCGTCACCGCTTCTATATTGAAACAACAATCATCGACGGCTTCGGTATGGTGTTAGAGTGCCTGTTGGAATCATTTAAATATTGGAGCATTACCATTAGTCTTCATAAGAGTTCTTTTGGGAAGAGAAGTGTGAAATTTCTTGTCCGACGTATTGAACAAAACGATATACCATGCAATATGGTAGGCTACGATGAGGCAGAGATAAAAGAAACGAATAAATTGCATAATCTACCTTAAAAGGAAACATTTATACCTGACTAAAGTTGTGTTTCCTCTGGGAGTGGCAGAACGCTCATCAGTGAGGCCAGTCATCGGACGACGATCATATTGATGATGTGACATTTGGGGCAAGTACTTGGGACGGCTTGTGATTGTGTTAGAGTGCCTGTTGGAATCATTTAAACCTTGAAAAGTTACCATTAGTCTTCCTAGGAGTTCTTTTGGAAGAGAAGTGTGGAATTGTTTGGACATAAAATATCCCAAAAAGTTATTTCAGCAGCCTCGAGGAGTGCTTCCGATGCCATTCCCTAAAAATATCAAAGGATTGCAATGATTCTTGGGCAGTCTGATCTACTATCACCGTTTCATTGACAACTTTGCTGCGTTTGCTGCCACACTTTATGAGCTTACGGATCTTAAGTTGCAGGATGGTTCTCAGTTATCTCAGCCAGTTTGAGATACTGAAGCAACGTCTGATAGAAGCACCGTTGTTACGACATTTGCAGCGAAACAAGCTATTGATAATCATAATTTACACGAATCAGTGGGCGTTTGGAGCAACAGTACGATGGGGTTCTACATCCAGTATAATTCGCGAGCAAAGTATTTATTAAGGATGAAGAAACAATATACAAGGGTGCAGAAAAAGAAGTTTTGGCTCTATTGAGGACCTAAAACGACACCAGCCATTTACTTTACGGTCAACATGTCACAGTTTATAGAAGATATTCGACTATTAAATGACAATTTACTTCAAAACGTTTGACTGGACGGGTAATTCAGTGGGCTGTCATGTTATTTCTGAGGTCTTTGGAGATCATTCGCAGGGGCGGCGGGGCTACCGGCCATCATGTCAGGAGCTATTATCCCGTGGAAGAATATTGATGATGTATTGTAGGATATAGCACCACTCAAAACCCAGAAGAATATACCGGTGATAAGACCAATTCCTGATTTAAATCGAAGTAGTGATGGTTTTGTGCTAACATTCGACGGAGTTGTAAGGCACAAAGGCGAGAAGCTGGGCTCATTGAAATGATTTTGTGGAAATTACCAACTCGGGACATATTAGCAGCAGAATACAACATCAAAGCAGAATTGACGGTGAACGAGAGTGAATACCATGGAGTGATTGGGGCTCATGAGCTTGCTAGACAATACAAAGTACGTAAGACGATTATATGTGGAGATTCTCGAATTGTAATTGGTCAAGTCAACGGATATTTACGGTGTAATCAAGCAACATTGCCAGTGTGGCTAAACAGAGTGAAGTCGCTACTCTTGGAGTTCGATGCCATTAGCCTGGTTCATGTTGCGCGCATATAAGGTACAACATATAAACCTCCGATTGCTGCTATCAAAAATAAGTCTATTAGTATACGTAAATAGTGGCCTTTATTTAAAAACTCTAATACTGTTTTTAGCTGTTCCCTTTCATAGCTGATGGATTTATTAAAAACAAAGATTTGGCAAAGTTTATTTTATAAATATTTTTGGGAAAGGAATTATGATTATCAAGGTACCTAGTTTAACTTTTTCTGGCTTAACGAATTTCTCGGTTCTTGCCTTCAGTAAGTACAACTTCGTACCATGAATTAGCACCAGTTTTTTTTACTTAATTTTATTGATTTAGGACGATACGCAACTCCGATATAATCAACCAGCCGATTTGTTGACGCACAATGCAATGGTATCTTTGTCATGTGGAGAGATTAGCTCAGTGAGGAAAGGACGGACTTACAGCTGCCGAACACCCTCCCGAAATTGTTGTATCGAACGGTGGATGAGAGTGAAGACGTTGGCACTACTCTATGTAGCCCGGCGATGGATGGAGTAAACAACGTAAAAAATGAAAAAAGAGAGGATCAGAAGGAGGCCCAAACGAGGAAACAAGTTTCTGTGATGACCCGGAGCCTGAATAAACAGCATAAACACCCACAACTCTGGCGGGCCAAGAATGGAGAAACTGCAGAACAGCCTGTCATAGACCACCAAGCGAATAAGAATACGACAGGGATCACAAGTAAACGGTTGGTAGAGCAGGAGCAGAAGGAGCGATTTCAGAGAATGGTGAAAGCACCGAAGAGATAGATGGTGTGCTCAAATCATCGCTTATCCGAGTGAAAAAGAAGAATGTTACCATCTACAAATGTACTAAAACAGAGAGGCGCGAATGTCAGTGGGTTATGTGATGGACACAGCTGAAGTGTTATATTACTGCCCAATTGGTAATATAGACAAAGCTGATACGTTGCGAATAGTCGTCCTGGACGTGTTACGTGAAGATAACATATCAAAGCGGGAAGCGGGGCACATCAGAGAACCTCAAACGGTTATGCGCGTTTGAGGAGGATGTACTACTGGAGAAATATGTACGCCAAATTGAAAATTATATAGCCTCGTGTGAAGATTGTGCGACAACTAAAGGAAACCCGAGATATGAAGAACTATCAAGTAGAAACATAGTTGCATCGATACCATTTTAAGTGTTAGCTATATATTTTGATTTACCTTTACCCAAGACAAATGAGGGACACGAAGCGCTGTTATGTTTCATCTGTGTTTTCTCTGGATATATCGTTCTTTACCTATGAGCTTAACGTCGGTACAGGACGTAACATCAGCATACATAAAAAAGATATTCAAGAGATTTGGCACGCAAGAGATCATACGTCATGATAGAGACCCCAGATTCATGAGTTCAGTATTCCGGTGATTCAACCGTATGCTGAGACAGAAACAACGACCAACACTAGCATATAGACCACAAGCAAATGGTAAATAAGAGCGTTCAGTGCAGACAGTGATCAAGGCAATCAAATGCTACATCTCAGACCTAGAGTAACGAGATTGGGATGAATATGTACATCAGTTGGAACCGGCACTAAATACTTCAGTAAGCTTACAGCATCATCCCTTTCTATTTGGTACATGGATGGAACGCACGAACGACAATGGAGGCGATGATACCCAATAGATGGCTCATTACCAGAAACGGATACTTTGGAATGACAACAGAAACAGGTTGATCAACAGGAACGAGCCAGATCACAAGCTGAATTTATCCAAACGCCATTAATGGCGTAAAGGGCATAAAAGCATAATGAAAAACTGGCTGATGGATTATGGACCACTTCGCGTATAAAATACAGGTATGGCTTTATCACGACTTTGCGAAGACTGGATTAGTGAGAACACTTGCACAACTGTGGCATGGACCATATCAGATAGAAGAACGCGTGCGTGATTCAGCATATCGGCTTAAGTTACAAAGGGCGGACACAACAATTTTTCCTTTGGTGCATATTGGCCACCTTAACCATACATTTCGCGGATAAAAAGGCTACAAGATAGTATCGAAGTCGTGGATGAGTTAGATCTGGAAGGATAATTGTTGCAAGAAGACTCCTGGTATGAACCTGGTCAAGATGACGAGTGGGAAGTGGATAAAATCGTGTATTTTTGTATTAACAAACGCACGCAAAATGGAAGAAGACAGCGAGAATATCTCACAAAGTGGAAAGGGGTTTGAAAAAAACACATGGGAGAATGAAAATAACATCACATGCACCGCACTGTTATATGAGTATGATGCCAAGAAAGCATGGTGAATCGAATGAAAGCTGTACAAGCGGCGGATGAATGCGAAGAAGCAGAGTCTGTAGATAGATAAATAGTGCAAGGAGCGATTGTGAACCATGGCATGGAGGGACAACGGAAAGGCGAAGTGGGATAAGAGGAGGATTAGATTGATGATGGAGCGAAGAAAGAAAACAAGAGATTCAAGGAGATAAACAAACAGCAGATGGAGATAATGGTAGAAAAGCCACCTGACGCAAGTTCAAGAACCAATACATGCCACGGACCCAAGTTGGTTATGAGCAGAGAGAGTGGGGGCCAGAGTTGGCTGCACTTACAGATAAAAGAGTAAGATATGATAGACTACACAGAAGATGATACAGGTAATCATGGCATGGCGAGCTAGCAACACAAAGTGTGAAGCTGCAGAAGGCATTAGGAGTGATGCAGTTCAGAGGGGAGATGTAATTACAACAAAATTACAATATGATTGGAGCAAATATTGGTTTTGATGATTGTCATGGTTACTACATGTGATGAAACGACCTTTAATGTGTGCCGCCGAAGCATAAGAAAAATATGTGATGAAACGGCCTTAAATCGGTGTTGCCGAAATATAGAACGATGGGTAACGTGATGAAACGACTTTGAAAGTATGCCGCCGAAGCGTTTGATATATATATGGTACAGTGTTCCCCGAAATATGTACCAGACTGAATGTATTACGTAGGCATATGATGAGGTAGAGATGATAGACTTGATAGACGGTACTGCGTGGATTATTTCCGAGTAAGTTACGGTACTGGCTGGATCATTTTCGGGTGGGTCACGGTACTGCCTGGATTATTTCCGATTAAGAAGTATCCAGGCCGGTGCGGATTTGTATTGATTCAAGGTTTGGTGGGGAATACACAAAACGTTGGATGGAATTGTGTAGATTAAAACTCTATAGAGATTTGGATATATAGCATCCTTGACACATACAGCATAGCAAAGGGAGACATCTCATGGCGACGACAGAGCCCAACTGACAAGAAGGAAGCACGAAGCGCCACGAGCGGCACAGAATTGTCTTTGGACATTCGATCGGGAACTCTGAGACTATGAATCGAACACCAGTCGGCACAATTTGAAAAAGAACATGTAATGTCGGTTATATCATTTTCCTTAAATTTATTTCTGCTACCGACGTATGCATAAATACTGAACGTAGACCGCTCGGCTCGAATTAGTTTCCAACCTGGCGAGCGATCTAGTTTAACATTTTCTCGGCGTCCGGTGGAAGCATGCCGGCATGTTTGGTCGGCACGTACCCCTTACGCATCAGATTGAAAAATTCTAGGAACCGACCTTTCCACAAGTCTTGCACGCGAAGAACAATGATCAGAGACGGCCACATTTCGCACACGTAAATTTCTTCTAACAATCATGATCACCGTGCTTAGTCAAACCACAATGAACACATTTCTAACGAGGTCGGTCCGAATCAAGCTGGTTTCCGTCTGATTTCCGTCCATCGATGCCGCCAGTCGATGATATCAGGCGGAGTACCGGTTCCGCCGTGACGATATGATGATATTGCTCTTCATCTGAGCTTAACCTTGGCCGACCACTTTTTTCTCCAGAACTGAAGCTACCCGATTCTTTCGTGATCATCCGGATTGCTCTTGTTGGTCGGGCCGCTGGTGTCTTGACCTGGACCGGATGCGGTTTCGATCGGTATCGTTTCGATTCTATCTCGACCTTGAGCTCTCGACTTTAGCTCGTTGTAGCGTTCGTAAGGTCAGTTCCAGATCTTCAGCGTTAATTATGCGAAGCAGGGTCAGTTAATCAGCCAGATCACGACTATCCAAAGTGCCGATAAAATGCTCGACGTGTTCGCGAGCCATATTCGCATGTCGTCGGTCTTTAATCGGCATGGTCGGCAATCTCTGAGCTGAAAGACTTTACTTTTAAGGATCAGGCGAGAGCCTGGCTCAGCCGGAAGTCAGCCTCTTTGAGGGACAAAACATCAGAAGGGGAAAGATGCCTAATTTGTGCTGATTTGATGAAAGGTCCGGCCAAGAACTGCCTCAAACAGTTGAGTAGGGAAGTACAACAGACGTGGCCCCGACGGTGTGGTGAATTTGAGGAGCAATATTGCAACGCTGGAGTATCAGTCGCGACACAATACTATCACATGAATAAAAGATCTGATGAAACACCGATCAAATATCTACATCGTTTGAATGTTGAATCGTGTGATCGTTCCGGAATCACTATAAAATGCTGTGCCGAGGCCTTATTTGCCTTACGAGGCATCTCCATGTCGAAATCGTTCGGATCGAAAGGTTGACTGATTCCCCCATTTGATTCCATATCTACATCACTGGGTGGGGGTGGTTTATTAAATCGATCCTAATGACTGGTTTGACATATTGATTGGACAAATTTGGCTGATCGGACTGATTCTATTTCAACTACAAGTGTTTGGACCGGTTTGGCCGTTGATTGATCCATATTTGGCCTTGGTTGCCATGGTCGACCCTGGCCCGGTACAGACTGGTGCAATCCATGTTGTTTTTCTCGAATCAGTTCATCATAGACGTAAACATAAGTCGCATTTGTTCCGGAACTTCAGGTACGCCAGTGAGATTGTTGTTGGGGGTCAGGTTGTTTAGCTCAGTTTCTTGAGCATCTTCGAAACTATCTTCTGACCCACTGGACCCGGATCGGGCTTCCTCTTCCTGCTCTGCGACTCGGTGTTGGGGTTGGTCTGCCTGATTTCCTTCGGTCCGAATTTCATACGAGTCACTCCGACCGAAGAATCAGTAGAATCCGCTCCAACGAAGATGATTGATAAATCGATTCAGCATACATAGGATATTTGACCAACTGTGATCGGTGTGAGGGATGGATCGGCGGTGATTGGGCCACGGGATTCGCCCCAAGCAACGAAGCCAGGTGATCGTATAACGTTATCATGGGCTCTCTGATCGTTTATTGGTCTAGGTCGAACAACTTATTTGCGTCGAACGCACCAGTAGTGAAACCGACTTCATCGATCTGGGCCAGGAGGTTTCTGATCAGGCCGAGCTGGCTACCGGTGATAACCGGCCTAGTTGCTTGACCTTCCAGCTTCCCAATGATCTTAGGTTTGATGATTCTCCTCACTCGGTTGTTAGCCAGGAATCTGTGAAGCTCACGAAGGTAAAGCAAGCGTTTGACATTTTGAACCGTAGGTTTTCAGCTGGTTCGTTTTTTTCTTCATCTTCTTCGAACATCTTCTGTTTAAGTTTCACAATTTTTTTAGGCGGACCGTATCGATCCGCTCCCATGTCCTTTTATCTTTTCCAATATTCTTCTTATGCATAGGATCGAGGTCGGCACCTCGATCCTTATTATAGTTGGTTTTACTATAACCCGGATCGGCTCCGGTTGGAGACTTGTGGGGAGTTGTTTCATCTTTAATTTTGACCTGGAACTCCACCGGACCAGGTCGACCATCGCTTCCTTTAGATTGGACAATATCAGAGGAAATACGCTTTCCTCAAATGCACCCGAACAAGTTTCCTGCACGATGAATTTTTCATCTTTCTTATCTTCAGAGGAATCACGGTGATATCCAAAGTCACCAAGTGATCCGGACGCGCACCATTGTGGGGGAGCCGATTTCCAAATCTATAACCGAAGGGGAAGTCGGATTTCCACTGGTCTAGACGATCAATTATCGGAGGGGTACTCCGTTGATCCTGATCAGCGTCGGGATCGGATGAATCATCACTATGAAAACTGATCCGATCCTGCCGGTCTTCTGACTGGTCGTCAAGCACCATAGAATCTATATAAAGTTTCATCTCACCTTGTGTTCCGATTAGTATTCGGTGGTTACACTCACTCAGGTGGACTCTAGATGAGAAATAGTCCGAATCAGGTCGGAGGATATGACCTTCTCGAGGTGTTCTCGGGTGGAAACCTTCACCGGAGGACAAATCAGGGGTGATACTATGTGTAAGTATCGCAAAGGTCGGGTTGAGATTCTTCAACCGATCAGACCAACCAACCAATAAACGGAAAATAACCAAGAAAACATGAAAAGCTACGATATAATCGCGATCTTCCAGAGTAAAACCACAACGTTATCTCCACAAAAACATTTCCAGTTAATTAGACGTGTTCAAAACACGGGCGGTGAGAGTTTGGGTTGATAACCTTAAGCAACCCTGTCGGGGGACTTCCGCAAAGCCAGAATGAGCCTATGCGCGTCCTAACCGGGAATTTAGTTGAGCTACAGGGGTTAAGTTAACCCTGTGCTCCCAATGTCCGCGACACGTGGCGGAGCGATTTTTTGCGTAGGGGGTAAATTCAATCTTGTTATCTAAAATGCAATACCTAATACCTAATGCACCACACACCAAACCCATGACACTTACCTAATAATTCAATCTTGACTATCTTGTCACTGGTTTAGCCGGTACCACCGTAGAACGTTCTTCGTTGATCTTCAACCTGATCCGTACCACTTTTGACCGATCTTCAACTGATCTTCGATCTGATCCTCAACCAATCTTCAACCAACCCGATCTTCAGGTATCATCTCAAAATCAGCTTAGAGTCAGCCTCTTGGGATGTTTTGCACCCGGCTTCAGCATTGTCCTTGACTAGACTACTTATATTTGAGCACCTGGAAACTGACCAGGACCGACCCAGACCATTTCAGGATCGGTTCGGGACCAGGTCGGAACCATCTCGGAGCTAGCTAGGAATCAGCTTCCTTTGCCGGTTCCAACCTATCTTCTGCCTCCAACAAACATTCGACTTGAGAGAATCTTGAGGTCGGACTCGACCCGACCCTTTAATGTTAATCAGCCGGTTTGCTGATCTTCGAAACTTGCTTCGGCCGATATATCCCAAGAAACTCGCTGTATTATACATGGGATCTTTTTATGCGCTTGATCTTCATGACATATTAGAACGGATGTTTACAATATTATCTCAAAACAGGGTAAATTTCTAGCTTCTGCACCGGCTATATTACACCTCAAATTGAAAGTACACATATCAAAATTAATCCTGGCTTGAAAAGAGGACCGATTGCTTTACAGTTTTTTTAGCAGGAGAGGCATTGCTTTTGTATCTGGTTTTGGCATGTTGGGATTTCGACTTTGTGTGAGAGTTTTGTCTTGGCCTTGGATCTTCTTTCCTTCTTCTTTATCAAAATATTAGGAGCCGAGTTGATGTGAGGCTCTCGACGTGGACCTCCTGTACTTAAATTAGATTGAGGACATGGCCCTGCTTCTTTTTCAGATTGCGCGATCGGAATATTTTAGCTGCCAAACGAGAAAACGGACTTGAATGTTTTTTTTTTGCTCAGAGGAGATTGCAGTTGTTAAAAAGAATTTATCCTTTTTCCGTTCTGGGCTCTTTTTCTTTGAAGATGACGGGAAGTCCTCCGGTGCAGGTGACGTTGAGCGTAATCTTTGACGAGGAGTTCGTTGTAGCTCATGCTTATCTTTTTAGTATCCCATAGCTTAGGTCGACAGCTAACATTCAACACATTAAATTGCGGGCGCAAGCTTG
This sequence comes from Sclerospora graminicola, assembly GCA_001887855.2. NCBI lineage: Eukaryota > Oomycota > Peronosporomycetes > Peronosporales > Peronosporaceae > Sclerospora > Sclerospora graminicola. The sequence goes on from MIQA02019595.1 coordinate 17,808, forward strand.
TATACAAATAGTAACCATTAGCTGCAATGTTGAAGTAGCTCTACCTTGCTCTTGCTGGTCTTGCAACCAACTCCCCGATCTAATTGTTAGAAGATTTTTGTGCTCGTCGAGTGTTTTCAAGACGATAGATGCCTCTCACCGTAAATTCCGCTGAGAACTTGTCAGCTTGCCAGTTATTAGTGGATCTGGACGCATCAGGGCAAGCCTTGTCGTTTAAGGGCGAGTGACGTGAGAGTTTGGACCCCATAAATTTCTTCGTGCATCACTTAAGTTATTACTTAACTGTAGTTACAATCGTGCTTTGAAAATTTCGCAGTTTTCTTCCTTGTCAACAGCCTCGTCGGAATTAAAAGAATTGAAATTAATTGGCTAATAATGTTCAATAATAAGGTGGCTAGTGCTGCATCTTTTCGCATGTTGCATCTACAGTCACACCTCCCAATGAGAAATCCCATAACTGGCACAAATCCTGTATCTGAAGCCACAAATCTCTGCACCAATCAGTACACTATGGAGGAGCGAATTCCCTCTTTTCCTGGGTCATTTTATAAGTGGTCACCAAAGTTAGGTGATTTTGTACTGAAAAATCTGAGACGGATAGAGATGAAGATGGTGAGGAGAAGAAGCGGGTGTCCTCCTGTCGATTGTGTGTTCCTCAAGCATGTGCATTAAATTTAACTGATGCACCGCGGCATCAAACCGCACTATGGTAATGGGGTCCCTGTTTTCCGCGATCAATGTTTTCGACTAACTTTAAAAGCACGGTATTATCTGAACATCGGATCTTAAGTGTCTCTAACGCTGCACGAAAACCTTCATAACTTTATTCGCGCTCGCCTTCCGGTTCCGCCCCTTTAAATGCGACACGAAGGCGGGACGGCGTTACATCAAAGTACAGATTTGCATATTCAACTCATCATGTCTCTCGATTGTCCTTTTAGAGACACATTGGTAAAACTCATCTAATTGCCAACATGACCCTCACTTGTATGTTCAGAGGTGGATGGATTAAAAAGCGACGAGATTTTACTCACACTTAACTCTATAACTCGGTTGTCTGGAAACTGCGACGTGTGCTACTAGAATTTCCGCTGAAAAATAAAGCTTGCGGGGTTAAAGTGAGTGCTAAATCACTCCGTGGAGGTGCATCGTATGTTGCAAAACTTCGGATCAGCGGGGTTTCTTCATCCACTGAGTAATAATCCATTCCACGCTTGGTTGACAACCTGACTTTTTCTTACAATGGCGCTATCCGGTACTCTAGAAAGCAGCCCGTTGGCATAAGAAGCTCTCGGGACCAAAGCCGTTTTCGTCAAATCCATTCTTTACAGTGAAATTGAACAAAAACGTCGCGTCATGGTGGCGTAACTTGGAGTACAACAATCCCAGCGACTACGAACTAGAGATATCCAACTGAGTAGGGGGTTCTCTCGTGATTTTTTACGCAAAACCACCTGCTTAATGGAATCGAGCAATTGGTAGCTCGTTTAGTCGGAAAATGAGCCTTGCGTTTGAAGAAACCGAGTAGGAAAAGCCATTGCGGCTCTGGATTGAACACGTCTTTATCTTTATCATTGAAAATGAGACAGTGATTACCATCAAAGATGGTGGTGAGAGTGATCTCTGGGCCTGGTCAGGAGGTAAATTCAGATGGAAACTATGAAGACGCAAGCGTTAATTTGACCTAAAAGTAAGTTTTCGATGGCCGTGCGACGCTAAAGCGAAAATATGCAAACTTTCAATGTTCGATACGCCGCAATTTCTTTAAAAGTTGTAATTCTCTCCTTATCTTTTTCATCCGAGCCCCGGTCTAATCCAATCAAGTGCACCCGTGTCGCATTAGCTGGCAGTGAATCCTTAGGAATATATAACATGTAAGGCAAACTTTGGTCCTCTGGCGTAGGAGGGTAAAACAGGCGAAATACGTTTCCGATTAAATCCAGAGACCATTCTTCATCATCGTGCGGATGTTCCCTATCAGAGTAGATATCAAACGGACGCGAGAATATATGGCCAAAATACCAAAATCCATCTTCACCTGACTTTTTGCATTTTTCTCCTCCTTTTCTCGCAACAGCTAGTGTAGTGCTCGCGCAACGCGAGGAATGCTACATACTTCGCAAATAGCGCTGGGATTGTCGCCGTTAAAGTTTGCATATGTACAAGCCTGACACTCCCAATACATTTTCAGCTCTTGAGGGCTGATCGTCGGCGCTATCTGAAGACGTATACAACGTAGGAGCGCCGACTCCCTGGTCTATCTCGTCTGCAGGATCATCCCATTCGATAAGGCAAAATTTGTACCAATGCTACTAACCCACAAGCGATGCTCTTGGCGCGCAACAAGACCACAGTGAAGCGATCTGCTCCCAAAGATGACCATAAAAATTAGCAAACCGGGTCATCGAATCCAAAACAGGCTTTTGCTCGTGATTTCTCCACAAATTTTCCCCCGTTTGGACATCCAGCCCTAGCCCTTGTTGATGACATCTAAATTTCCCAGCACCTCCGACATCAGATTATTCGATCCTATCCCACTCGTCGGTCCGTTCGGTTTACCAAATAGCAATTCGAATGATGTCTCCGGTTACGATTGGCTCTCGGTAGGATACCATAAACGTTCAAGCTCATGTACTGTACTTCGAAGTAGTACAGTATCTCACCCCCCGCCACATAAGGAGGTGTAACTTTATCTGGTAGCCTATGGATACAGTAATATCTTCGAGACTGCCCCTGATTTTGTGTTCAAAGGTTTTGATGCACTTACCGCAAAATACGGATAGATGCAACTCCAAAATGTAGAACCCTCATAAAAAATGTGGGGTGTTGTATCTTTCCGCATCGTTGAAATAAGCTCTGATTGGTCAAAGTGATAAAAAAACACTTTTGAAAAGATGTTTACAATATTATTAAATCTCAAAACAGGGTATTTTTCTAGCTCAAATTGAAAGACGAACACAATACACACATCAAAATAAACAAAGGAGGATAAAGCGGAGCACTGCAGTCATGCCGCGGAGCAGGATTCCTCTCAAGTACATCAACAAGTTCAAGCTGGATGCAGTGCTCAAATACCAGCGTGCAGCGTTGCTCGGGGGTCTCCAGGTCTGCATTTTGTCTGTCTCACAACATCGACAGAGCAACACATCTAATGTGGGAGCAAAAGCAAAGCCAGCTGACTTTCGCAGTGACACTCGAGGCTGGTTTGTCTTCACGACGGAGTCTTGGTGGCAGCGGACACATATCGGAAACATGTTAAATTGAAGACCACTTGCGCCAGTACGTCAAGGACTTGCGAACCGATGAGTTCACGGTGTCAAGGCTTGCTATCGTGGCAGCTGCATAGCGTCTAATGCCTGCCTTTTTCCGAGAGAAGTCTCCGAATCCGTGCCTTGCGTGGTGCGCACGCTTCATGAAGCGAAGCAGGCTCACGATCCGCCACGTGACTCACTCCGGTCGAAAGACGCGAACCGGCTGGATTTTTTGAAAAATGCGTTCGGTATTGACGTAAGTAACCTCCTTATAGATCACTGTATTGACCCCATCACACGGCTCCTTTTACGCACGGCTGTTTTTAACATAGACCAGACGGCGATCTTCTGTACACTCGGCTCAAAGACAACAGTTGAATTTGTTGGAAAAGATACGGTGCCAGCTGTATGCGGTGGTAACGACAGCTGGCGTTGCACAGTCGCCCTAACTGTGAGTGCAGATGGTCGCATGCACGCGCCACATTTTGTGTTTAAGGGCGAACCAGGAGGAGAAGTGGAAAGAGAGGTTTGAGCGTACGCGGTGGAGGAAGTAGCAACATTCTCCGTTCAGCGAAACGCATGGTTCGATGTTCGTCTTATGCTTCAGTGGATCGAGAATTGCTGGAAATTTATTGTTTCAGATCCTTGTATTCTAATTCCTGACAGCCTTGCTGTGCACAAATGCGACGCGGTTGTGGAGGCCCTTGCTCATTATGGGACTGCAGTAAAGTTTGTACCTGCTGGCTGAATTGGGTTGCTCAACCACTTGATGTGGGGGTCATGGGGCCACTCAAATCTCACATTCGAATGTCGTACGCGGATTATTATTCGTCCAATCCATTCCCGGACACCGCAGTACAGCGCCGTAAGGACATATACGTCCGTACGATGGGCGCCATTGCAAGCATCTCTAGTAGTACAGTGGTGAATTCTTTTTACAAGGCAGGTCCATTCATTCCGCTTGGCCCCTCGTTTAATAAAGAGGAAAAGTAGCCGAAGATGATGAGGATAAAGAATTAGAAGCGATTGTCTGATATGATTTATAGGGACCGAAGACATTTTCTATGGGTAAGATCTGTAGCCATCTCTCGAGGTGCTAGACCTTACGATCCATGTATTACAAAATCACAGCACTTTGATGACTATTCGCTGCTCGAGACTTATACGATAAATGCTGCATTGCATCCGGATAAGCAGCCATTAATCGTCTACATCAATTCTTTCTTTCTGCGCTCAGATGTTACCTGAATCAGCATTCCTTCGTGTAAGCTAATACCACTTAACTTACTGGGCGAGAGCTTCTGTTTAGTTTGTAGCTCATGCCGAGGCGCCACGGACGTAGCTGCTGCTATTTTGCACTGGTTGTCGCTCCATTGAGTTTGACCACCGCTGTGTTTCATCTTGATTATCTCGGCTTGACGGTCGCACGGGATCTGGTGAAGGACCACAGCGGCTAACATTAGTGAGACGCTCACTACCTGATGCTTTCGCGGCGTTCGGCTTTACGGATTGGTTCTTACATCCTTTACTATATCGGGCGGGGCCAGTTGAGCGCTCAATACTGACTTCCGAATGCGATCGTCGTATCCGACGCATATGTTTCGAGCTGCGAGCTAGTTGCTCGCCGTAGCTGTGGTGCTGTGGTAATTGTATATTACTCTGTTGCTTTTTCCCACCAGATATTTTCGCGATATTCGTAGATTAGAATCTCGCCGCTCTCTATCATCAATAATATCTGGATGCCCCTGATACTGGTGAGGCCGACTATTTGCATCTTCCTTTTCTTCCTCTTCATTGTCCAAACTGATGCGTCGATATTTACGAGGCATTCGCTCCTCTTGCGCAACTGGGGTCGACTTTGATTCATTATTACGCGGGGCTTCTATTGCCCCAGACAAGTCCTGCGAGTGTGATGGGCTAGGCAAGCGAAGTTGCTGAGCATTGCTTGGCTCGCCACCCGTGACGAGTTGTTGCTGTTCCGTGCTGCGTTGATTCCAATTCTTGAAATCCTCTTGGTTATTTAACTCCCTTCCACTCTTTGATCGATGGTGAGATACCATACATTTACTGCATACCCGAATGCTTGGTTGATGGCGAGATAGCACCTGTACCGGTGTCGTAATGCGTAAAACTGATCGAAGGCACTCGGATCGTATTGCTACACTACCAGCATATGACTTCACCACATGTCCGGCAGTGGTGGCGCCGACGAAAAATTGGTGAAAAGCGCCGATTGCAAAGCACGCAAAATTTTCTTTGTCAATGCATTTCAAAAACTTAGTCCACTAAAATATAGTACCTCACTATCAAGCAGAACGAGCCACAACGTACTTGTCTTTCACCCAAGCGGACGTCTTCACTACAGAAATTTCTTGGAGCGCTGGGGGGTCTTCAAGCAAGTCACGTAGACCGCGAGCAAGCTGTGGGGCCATTTCCACCGCTCTCGATGCCAATATACTGTCAACACAGATACAACACAACATGTGTACATAATCGCTTGAGTAAGCATTTCTCTCGTCATATGACCAGCATTACTTTCGTGAGTAACAATCGTAATGTAAATTTCGCTGTTTTCTTTCCTAGTCTACACCCTCACCGGAATTAAAAGAATCGATTTCGGAAACTTAATTGGCTAATAATGTTCAATAGTAAAGTGGCTAGTGTTGCATCTTTCCGCATGTTGCATCTATCCGTATTTTGCGGTAAATACAAGGAACACCTCGACTACGAAATTATACAAAGCACCAATCCAGATTTTAACCACGCGATGGTACGTGTCAACATCTTACGCGACCACCATCAAATAACTCAGTTCATATAGCCTCCACATCATGAGAAGCTTGCTCAAGCTGAGCTCGTGGCCATCGATGAGGCAGCTGTTATACCACTTCCAGTCGTAAGGAAGCTGCAGGGTCCCTATCAAAAACGTCGCAAGGGTGAACAAAACTGCATGAATAGCGCTGGCAGGCAGCAAGCAATGCTGCTCATGCTATTGCCACTGAAAATTCCTCATCCTCCGCACGTGTTCTTCGCGAGGAATCATTGGAAACACCAATTCGATATGCTCCTAATGATTCTGTCGAGCGTTGGCGAGACGCTCTTTTGTGTCTGGACGCGACGAATGCAGCTCATCGCCTAGTGACTGACACGCATCATCCCCGAGATTGTGAGCTGTCTTACTCGAACCGTGATGCTTTCTTCTCTTACCATAAGCTATCAGAGAGTTTCCTACAACGCATTATGGCGCTGTATGTGTCATCGCATTACAAGAAGCAGCCGAACGATCTGCAACTTTTATCTGATGCGCCATGTTTGTATTACTTGGTCCTGGTGCTGAGGCTCAAGGCAACGCTGGACAGCTGCCAGACGTCCTCTGTGTTGTGCAGGTGGCTTTGGAAGGCAAGATCTTGAATGCAGTAGACTTTTTGCCTGTAGGTGTCGTTGTCATGTTCCTTCACGACATCATTTCGATATGCCGAAGATGGCCAAGTAAGAGTCGGAGAATACAAGAAAGACTGAACCATGTGCGCCCAATATGATGACATAGCTTTACTGCCCTAATCTTGATGTTTCCATTTCTCCAGTGGCTCTTTTGTTTTCACGTGGATGAAGTGGAGTTCCGTCCTTGTTAGAGGACTTGCAACTTTTGCTCTCGAGTAGAGATGGCAGACAAGCGGTCTATTGTTTGGTTTGCTCTTTGATTACATGTAGTTACGTTCCATCGTCATGCGTGGGATCCTCCACACCAGTTGCATTTTCGCTAGAGGAGTAGCTGCGGTGTTTACCTTCCCGCAGCGGGTAGCAACGCGGATCGCGTAGTTGTGTCGGCATGCTTGGACCGTTTGAGTTGACGATGCCAATCAGGCAATAGATTCACTAGAGCGGAAAAAGTGTTTCAGTGAGATTATCAGACCGTCAATGGTCTCAATTACTCATCGAGCTGATGGGAATCTAAGGCTGCAAGAGTGTCTGGCAGTGGCTCGTTAGCGGTCGCCCGTTCAAGAACTCCGTGAGCTGGTAAACTCGAGGCCTTTCACCTTATACACGGCTGAGACTCGCGCAGCCGTGTATATATGGTGAGTGTATCGAAATGACCAGCGACTGACTGGTGTCCCAGATACAAATACGGTCGGCCTGTCGTTAACTCGGCACGTACAATTATTCATCGAAGACAAAGAGGAGGACAAAGTGTTTAAAAGAATGGAATTTGGGCGGCGGCTACACGGTCATCTCTGTTGAATATCCGATTCCTTAATACGTTGTATATCTTTGCGTGAGTAAAACAGTTTTGCGTTTGGTGAAGTACAGCCAGCTCCCTATTAGGAGAAGTACATCGAAAACACGCTTATGTGTCCCCTGTGGTACTGGCACGCTGTCGGTTCCTCTTCGGCCTTGGCTTGTCTCTAAATTGCGAGCATTTAGCGTCGTGGTGTACAACTGGTGTGGTCTGCTTGATAGCAGGTGCTGGCCATCAAGGGACCATTCGCGACGTCGTCAACTAGGTCGAGACAAGCATTATGTAGAACAGCTACGACAACTGTAGTTGCAAAATGCTCAAGGAAACTGCGTGCAAGGCTACGAAAACCCCGGAGGGTTTTATACGCAAGTACAAGTGGACTAAAAAAGCTCACGAGGCGCAAAATGATGCAGTTGAAGTGCTGATTCCAATTGGATGTGCGATGGGAGGAAGAATTGCAGAGTTTGCGTCACCGTCGCTGGGTTATTGGGACTTATGAGCCGACGCAGATTTAAATCGTTCATACTGGTGCTCGTACTTCCATGTGTTTTTTGTTGTTTGTTTCCGCTCGTGCTAGAGATGTCCTGATGACGAAAGGAGCAAGGATAAGATGAGCGCGAAAGCCTAGGACGAAGTCCAAGGACTTAGCACTTGCGAGTGAAATCTTTACAAAGTTATATGATAAGAGCTGTAGCTACACCATGTATTGTAAAAAAGAGATCATGGCGACCTAGTGAAACTCGGGCAATTAATTGTCCGCTTATGCCACTAACATGTGAAGCTTGCGATGTCATTTCCCTAAAGATGCTACACCACTTATTACTAATTTCGTTGACGAATAAAGACACATACAAAATTAATATGAAAATCGTTTTTTTTTTCGACTAATAAATACGAAGCTTAGTCTATCCCACCCTAGACTACATCAGTGGTTGTTACCCAGATCGCATCGAAACTGGTAATAGTGTCACCATTTATCTTTCCCTTGAAACCACCCACTTGGCAATTTGGGCAATCTGAAGGTGCCCGATGAAGTACAGGTTCCGAAGACCTTTTACCAGCGGGAACAGCCTTTTTCTTGCTGGTGTGAAACTCGAGGTATTTTACACCCGAATCATCAGCAATAATGCCAAAGGATTCGATGTATTCGCCGTCGACAAAAACTCTTGAACCCGCTACTTGACCATTGCCATGGTAAAAGGTTTTTTGCCGACCATCCTCTAAATAGTTGAGACTGACACCGGAGACATGGTTAAGATCTCCATTGATCGCGACGTAGGTAACCCTCATTCCATTGAAAGGTTTAGGATCATCCGAATAATCCCCAGTTTGGGCAAAAGTGCTACTGGCAGTAAGAGCGAAAACAGCCATCGTTATACCGAGGAGCTTCATTGTGAACGTGTTAAGTCGACGGCAAAATCGAAACTGAGCTTAGTAGTAGTAGTAAATTGTAGTCTATTTAGTCTTATATACTATTAGCTACTATAAATGTGTGTATTTCTGCTTTGATATTCTCTGAATGTGTCGTCGTCCGCTCGTGATCAATTAATAATGCGGTCTGACGCTGTTTGAGATTACCGTCCACTTCCACTAAGCATTCCAAGCAAATCTGAAGCTGCATTCCTTGTATCCGCAAGACCGCTCTTGACTTCTCAAATTCCGTCACTGCCTTGATCTGCTCCAGCGTCTTTTTCCATATGAACTCTGTGTACTGGAACTGATTCCATTGCTCCTTTTGGAACACCACTAAGTTCCTAATTCTCCAAATCCACGTTAGCCCTATGGAGCATATAGCCCACCATAATCGTTGCGCTTGTACTTTACAATCACTCGCTTGCCTGTCGCATCTTGCTTCGATTCTCTGCTCGAACTTCTTTGAGAATGGTGGTGCTCTCCGTTGCGCAACAAATTCTCGGTAACCCTTGACTGTCGCTGGTGATACTGCCCACCCTTGCCAATAACTAAGAAGCCGAGCCCAAAAGGATCGAGCCCGCTTGCACCCCACACAATATGTGTGACCCCTTTCCCTCTGCCTTGCACTCTGTATCGAGGCGGCAGGCGTTATCGACCTCGTACCCGTTATAGTACACATTTAACTGATGTGTAGCTGCTCGATACACGACCACGTCTGGTAGTCTGTCAGCATATACCATGTGTCCACAATTCCTTGATTGATTGTTCTTGTGCGTCTCTGCCCCAGTCTTCTTTCCTGTTCTTATTTTCCCACTTATCCAGGACTCCCTCCATTATAGCTGCCATGTACTGGAAGTACATCCCACGAAATGATCGCCGAAACTGTTGTTGCACCGATCTCCTCCGTTTGGCTTCCTCTAGTCTCCACGGGTAACGGTTCAACGTTGGGTTTGCCTTAAAGTAAATACAATCTGTATCGTCCTCCGTCGCGACTTGACCCCCTTCCTGCTGTGGCCCTCTCACGATGTTCCAACGAAACCCGTCTTGTGCCTGGCGGTAGATCCATAGATCCCCGGATATTACATCTCGTCCCCTTATCCATCCTGTTTGCTGTATGGTCCAACACACTTGTCGTAATCTTGCTGGACACCCAATGATCTGCAACGGAGGATTTTGTCCTATATATTGACCAATGTCGACTCTTGGTGAACAGAGTATCAGCGTCACCAGCCACCGCAAAACCTTCGCCCTAGTATGTCTCAAGCCCTCCTTCATGCACGCCGTCCATTTATACTTGGCTTCTCCAATTCTCCGAATTTTTAGGTGGCGGATAGAAGACAGTTCAATGTGGTCGTACTTCCTGGCCGATAGCTTCACCCCAGTTTCTTCTAGAATCCACGGATTATCCCACCACTGAAAGGTGCCCCAAAACGCACGGATTTCCTCCGTCATCCCATTATGCCACGGTGGGTCGGATTTCGTCAATTGCACTGTGATTTCATCCCCATCTTTCACTGCTGTAGTGGGAAACATCTCGGTTTTTTTTATATTCGTTAGTTCCGGTGGCAACACATTTGTCACGTACCTCTGGACCAATTCTTCTTCCTTTGTAGTTGGGCCTAAACATTGGGACAACGTGCGTAATGTTAGCTCACTCATATTACCTCTATTAAGTAGATTGGTTCTAAATCTCCTCGATTTTGGCGATAGGAAACCTGCAGGAGTCGATAGCCGAAAAAAGTTACTATACACCCTCCATGCCATTGAGTACTTGGTCTCTGTTTCCATCATCCAGCACGCCGCGTCTTTCACATATTGGATATGGACGGCCAATGGTATCGAAATAAGTCCCAGTCCACCTGCGTGTCTGGGGGCATAAACTAAACACGGTGACATTTTATGCTTGGTCTGCCCCCCCCTCCTGTGTCGGATTCCATACAAAGCTCTTCTGGAAATTAATCAGCTCCTTCGTTACTTCTTCTGTCGGCGGGAACATCTTAGCTGTGAACAATATTGCAGGCAACGCCACAGCATTAAACAAGTGTACTCTTTCAATGACTGAGGTACCACATTTCGCCGCTGTTATCAGTCGTCGTTTGACTGCTTTGAGCCTGTGTGCCCAGTTACGTTCCCGCGGATTATCCGCCCCAATTTCATACCCAAGATATCTTGTTGTCTCCTTATCTTGCAACACTGGGATACCACACCACGTAGCTTTATCCCGCACCTTATCCAAAAAGATGTGAACACATTTTTTGGTTGTACCTTGAGCCCAGATAATTCTCCAAATGTTCTCACAATTTCCAGTGCTGTATGGACTTGTTCCGCTCGCTCCAAGAATATCGTCGAGTCGTCTACAAATGCGGAAAACAGGTGAGAGCATTTGTCAGTACTCGTTCCAAACGTGATACCAGTCAAATCTTGCTGTGTTTGTAATGCTATTCCTAGCGGTTCCACTGCAAGTATGAACAGCAACGGTGCCAAGGGGCACCCTTGTCGAATCCCAGACGTAATTTCCATTTCCCTTGACAATTGGCCATTCACTAAAAATTGGGCTGTGGTCTGTTCATGTAACTTTTCCATTAACTTGATAAACGCTAGGGAAAAGCCGAACTTACGTAGCACCTGCATGAGATAAGTTCTGTCGACCGTGTCATAAGCCTTCGCGAAGTCTAGAAGTAGAATGCTTGCACTGTCTTCCGCTTCTGTTACTCGATATTGTTGCCTCCTTTTCAGGATTGCCATCATCGTTATGACCGACCGCTCCATCTTTCTCCCGTGCACAAAACCCTGTTGAGACTCTTGGATCAGGCGCCCGAGAAATGTCTGCAACCGCCTTGCGATAATCTTCGAGAACACTTTATAACTGGTATGGAGCAAGGAAATCGGTCGATAATCCATGACATTATCCGAGTCTCCTTTTTTCCGGAGAGGAATAATGATCGCTTTATAGAAAGAGGAAGGCGGTGTTCCCCCCTTATCACGTCATTGTACACCACGAGTAAGTCTTCCATCATTTCCTCCACAAAATCTTTGAAAAAGTCGTTATTTAGTCCATCTTCACCTGCCGCTTTCCTCCGTTCCAATCGTTTTACTGCCTCCAATATATCAGCTTCTTCGATTGGTGCCACTAACAAATCATTCTCTGCTTGCGTCAACTGGGGAAAGTGTGAGGTCGCCGCAAAGTGCTCCAACGCACGTTCTAGCTCCAATGATGGTGTTGTTCTATGTGAAACTCCCAAAATTGGTCTCCACCCAATCACAAACTTGTCCGCTATCGTCATGTTTTCTTCCTCTCGTTGCACATTCTTCAGAGTAATCTTTGATACCGTTTGATGCGCTTCCCATACTGACGTCCTCCTAAAGAGCCACCTAATTGTTGCTGGTGATCTTTGATATCTTCTGCCTGATCTCCACTGGTTCTGTCGGACAAGTTCCGCACAATCCACATCGATGCAGTCTTGTCTTGTCTTTACACCATCAAAAAGTAACGTCTGCAATCTCTGCGCTTTCCTGCGTCGTCGATTCGCTTGCCGCGTTCTTACCTTCTTAATCGCCAACTTCCACAGCCGCACTTTATGATCCCACTCCGCTGCCTCTTTCAGAAGTGTGTCTCCTTCCGCGAGAACTTGTTGCTTTATCTCTGTCGCCACGTTCTCCGTCCTCTGTCCATTTATTGGGTAAGCCACTGCCGCGTGTCCCCGTTTGTTGATAGGGTTTTCAACGTCCAACTTCACCGTTAGTTTCACTTCCTCGTGGTCTGATGCTACCTTAGGGTGTTTCACCACTGTCCAGACTACTTTGGAAAATTGATCTTCCGACACGTAAAAACGGTCCAGCCGACTGGCTGACTCCCCTCTCCAAAAAGTATACGGGATATCCGCCGCTATGTGAGTCTCCATCCATACATTATACTGGACTAGTTGCGAATCATGTAATCGTCTTCTGCGCATTAAACTCGTTAGTTCTTCGCATTCTGTTCGTACCTGATTAGTCCGCCCGTTTCTATCCAGTTGAGGGTCTTCAACACAATTGAAGTCCCCACCTACTATCGTGAAATCCAACTGCGAACGAAACCACTGATCCAGTTCCATGTAAAAAACGTCGCGTGCCCCACTTGAGTCAGCTGGTCCATAAATGTTTAGAATCCTCCACCTACCCATCTTGATTCCCATCGACCGCGTAGTCCATAGGTGCTCTTGCCAGGTGGAAACTAGTTGTGCATGTTCTGGGAAAATCAGGATCCCTACTCCCGCCTGTCTGTTCGATCCGATGCTCCAAAATGCTAACTGTTGATTATCCGATGAGTACTGATTTGCCCTTTCCCACATCTTCGTTAGGGCTTGGGCTTCGTCGTGTGATGCAATATGAGTCTCTTGGATGAGAATACCTACCACGTCTGACTTACTATGGTCGTTGATCCAAGCCCGCATCCATTGTTGTTGACGCTCTTTCGTAAATCCTCTCACGTTCTGTATAATCCATGCAAAGTGTCCTGGCCTCTTGTTCTGCTCTTGTTCACGTAACGTCTTGTTCGATTTCCATCTCTGATTATTTATTTTGATTGTTTCCGCATACTTCCGCACGCTCCACTCGGGATATGCCTCCCCCGAATCTGGTGGTCCCTTTTTTTCGATCCGTCCGTAGCCCTTAGTAAGAAACCGCCAGTTGATCTGGCTTGTGATTGAGGGTGGGATCTGCAGTTCCTTGGTCTATCGTTGCTACCGAAAGCATGAATTTATGCGTTGCTTCCCACTCCGATGCTGTTGAAAGCTCACAATTAGACATTAGATCCTTATATCTTTCGTTTACCTTCATCGCTTGGAGATGTCTCTTGAACTTAACCACTATCGTATCATCTAACGCTGCATCTTGACCGACCATCGCCGCTATCGTCGCCCCATAAATATAAGCTATAGTTAGCAGTTTACTTACCTGATATCTCCTTTTAGGTGCACAGAGCTTGACCAGTAGATTGTGCCCATACGCCGCCCGCCTGAGTTTGGCCCATTCTGTGGCGCTATTCCTCACCTTTTCTTTCTGTTTCTCGTTAGGCAGGATGTGTACCCTCTCTTCCCATTCCATGAAATCACTTGCCGCCACCGGAGTCAGTTTGCTGCTTTTTCCTTGTGCGATCATCTCCTCCCAGCATTCTTTCCGCCAATCTCGAGCTAGGATCACAAATACGTCATTATGTAATAATTTCAAGACCTTGTGGGGATGGGTGAAATGCCCAATTAAATGGATGATTGCGTCTCGATCTGCTTCCAGCGCCTTCTTCCAGTCCTTCAAAGTCGCTTCTACCGATGGGATGAATGCCCCTTGTTGTTCTTTCCATGCCATCGCCATTTCATTCCAGGCCCGTTTCCACCCACACTCTTCACCTATAGTTGCCACCCTTTCTTTACTGACTAACGCGAATTCATCATATAGTTCCCGATTGACTGCTGATCCTTCACCAGAAATCATGGTATCTTGAGTTTCCTCTGCTAAGTCTCCAATCCACCCGTTCCCTGTTCTTTTTTTCCGCTTTCTTGGTTTCTCGGGCGTATCCAGGTTTTGAGTTTCCCCTTCACTTGTGTCAACATATTCCGAAACCTGCGTGTCCTCTCCTGACTGACTAGACTCAATGTTGCATCCCTCCTCTAATAATGATACCCCCCTCAAGTGGTTATACCATTGCATTAAAACTTGTTCCGAAATGTCAAATTCCTGGGCCATTGTCCTGCGCGTACTGCTGTCCGTTATATCCGCCTCTAATAGTCGCACTTGAACTTCTACTGGTTTCCATACCACACTTCTATGTAACACGTCCAATAAGCGTCGGGCCGGCTGAGAGCCTTGGCGGAGCAGTGTATCCATCTGCCATCTAAACACATGATGAATACCAGAGTCCTCCGTTACCTCTTGACTTACTATTGCCCCTTTATCTTGATCCCCTTCTCTGTCATCTCCTTGATAGTTTACCACTTCCGTCGAGGTTGATGGCTCCATCACAACGTCTTGGTTCCCAGTTGAAGAGTTTTGCTCGCCATCTCTCCGCCACCCATGCACGTAAGCTTGGTAATGTGCCTGTTGAAAGTGAAGTACAATCGGCAACTTGGACGAGTCATTCTCGGCCTGTTTCTTTAAATTAATCACCCGTTGGATACAAGTGCTGATGGTGATCGGGAACTCTCCACACGTCGCGTACTTCCTCCTCTTGACTATCCTCGTTTCCGGTGCATAATGAATGGCCCCTAGGGCCCCTGATGCTGTGTCTCTACTTATTACAAAAATGTCACGTTGTAAGAACGTACCTATACTGCTCAGCGTATCGTTGCTCCCCCAGGTTTCTGCCCCAACTATTGTACTCAATGCCGAGGCACTTGTTCTATATGCCTCTAAATACTTACGGAACTCGTGTTCTGAGTTCTGAGCCGACATTTTGTCATATCCTCGTCCCAGACTCCGTAATGTCTGTCTTCGAACCCCTGGAGGAAACTTTAACCCGAAATCCATGAGTGCTCTTGCCACACATCCCTGCTTTATACTGATTGCGCCGTGCTCTAGTGCTTCCACATCCTCACTCAAATTTGAGTTCAACAGTGCCTGGACCACACTGTATGCCTGACAGTTGCCTGTCGCTGGTGTCTGCACTAACTGCAGCCCCATCATTATCATCGCATCCGGCAAGTTCCATTTTCGTGTCTCATCCACTCCTTCAGTCTGCCACTTAAACCAAGCTAGCGGCCCCCATCTCGTATCCATCTGTGCCACCAGCCTCTTAATGCGTTGTTTTTCCTCCGCTTCTTGAAATTGCAGTTCCGTGTTCTCGAGTTGTTTATCCCTTGCCGTTCCTTTCTTCTCCTTCCCTCTCAGCCCTTCTTTGAAGCCGACATCTTTTGTGCTGACTGCATTACTGTCTCCTCCTTGCTCTGGGTCCCTTTCCTGCTCTGGTTGTCCGTTGCCCTCGTCCTGTGAGGCGTGTGCATTGTCCCTTTACTCTTTGGTTTCATTCGCTTTCACCCCTTCTACTTCATCTTCCCCCTCCCTTTTTTTTCTACCTTATTTTTTCTATCCCTAAATTTTTCACATGCATTCCTATTTCTACTCCACCTTTTTTTGTCTTTTTGCTCTTCCTGTTTTGAACTGCCATCCACTCGTCCCGTTTTTCGTGTCGCGGTGGTTCCTCCCCGTCCTGGTTCGGCAGTTGCTGTTTCTCCGTCCCTACTACCTGCTCCCCTTTATTCGCCTCCAATTCCTCGTGTTCTACTGCCTTCTCATGTACGATATTTGCTCCTTCCGAATGATCCTGATTCTGACTCGGTGTAGTGCCCTGTTCTTTTTGTAATTGTTGATCCTGAAATACCTTGGTGACTTCTGTTACCAGATCCTCCATGCTGGAGAAGGTCGGTGGAGGTGCCATGATCTGATTCACTTCCTCCACCGACATCACTATGTAATTTTGAGCTCGCAATGTTGTCTCTGAGGTCGGACAACCTCTCATCTGATGTCCGACCTCCCCACACCTTAGACAATGTCGTCTTCCTCGCGTAGCAGGATGCTCGACTAGTAGCATGATCCCGCACCAGAAAATTCTCCTGACACCTTCCAGTACCTTCGGGCAGCCCCCTGATGTGATCCTTAGTTCCCAATCTAATGATGATGCCGCCATCGGTCCGCCTTGATCCATTTCCTGTAACCGGAACGGTGTTTTCACATGATCCTCCAGAAATGCATTTAGTTTAAGAATGTCTATGTTCCTAGACACATTCCGAAGAAGAACCGTATATACTTGTTGAGTACCTATCATGCCTCTGGAGTTATACCTTTGCCGTTTCCATACTGATACATCCTTCACTTCCTGTTCCGGTGCATGTGCATTAACTAATCGGTGCGTGTGCTTATGGTAAGGCACTTCCACTTTCTCATAGTTCCGTGCCGCTTCACGCGTATAAAAATGGAAGTTAAGTCTATGGTTGGAGCAGTCATAACTTATACCTTTTACCTTCGCTAACATCTCCCACAATTTACCTTGCGTGATACCCCTTGCAGTGGCTGACATCGCTATGCTTTCCTGGATACTCTTGGTACTTTGAAACACTCCTTTGATCGGCATCTCACCTCTCATGTCCATACCTAAGCATCCTTCCACTTGTGTTCGAATAGTCAAAATTAATCGTAATCTTTGCGCATTTGTCATTATGTTCCAGAGAAAGGGTGGCAAATACCGTGCCACGATTGACCCTTCTGCAAGTCCTTTGACAATCCGCCATTCCTGAACCGAGCCCGTTCTCACTTTTCCGTCTAAACCTTGAGCTTCTTCCTTCTTACAAATCTTGTATAGTTCATTAATCTCTTCTTGTTGATACTGAGCTTTGTTGAATAGAAAATCCTCCTTCAACACTATGCGTTGTGCAACATCAGCCTTCTCCCCAGTCACTTTGTTTACCCAACCCGTGAGTACATTATCAGTCTTTGAAGCCACCTCCATCTTGTTTTTCCCGATCAATTTCGCCAAAACATTCTCCAACGATTGCTTCGTTCGCGCAAAGATCTTGCATGCTTCCTGAACTTTCATTTTCCAAATCGTCCAATCCAGCTTCTGTTGAACCACCAGTAATTCGAATAAATCGATTAATCTCTCCTGTTCCTTCATGGTTATTTGCGGCAGTTT